>BDMV01000003.1:23027488-23053625 GCA_008326285.1 Oryza officinalis | reverse complement strand
CCGGCTCCGACCTCGCCGCGATATTTTTACCGCGCGGCCCCCTCCGATTATTTCTATTTCTGTTTCTATCCCTCTCCTTCCTGTCTCTCTCTCTCAGCTTAGCTAGAGCTACTACTCCTAGTACTAGCTGTGCGTGTGCGTGTTGCGTTTGTTTGTTTGGTTGGGTTGGCTAGGGCGTAGGTGGCGGCGCGTGACCGGGTCGTTTCCTCGTGTCGCCGTTGGCGTTGGGCCCCCTCACCTGATACTTGCGGGGTCGGTTTGAGATGTGGTGCGATGCGTTTGGTTCGGACACGGGAGCAGGCGGTCCGGGGGTCATGATAACCGTGTTTTTGCGTTGTGGGGAGGCGGCGTAGGCGTCACGTGGCCTGTTCGCACCTCGTTCGATTTTCTGTGGGCCTCCGCCACGTGACCGGGTCGTTTCCTCGTGTCGCCGCCGGCTTTGGGCCCCCTCACCTGACACCTGCGGAGTCGGTTTGAGATGTGGTGCGATGCGTTTGGTTCGGACACGGGAACGGGCGGCCCGGGGGTCACGATAACCGTGTTTTTGCGTTGTGGGGAGGCGGCGTGGGCATCACGTGGCCTGTTCGCGCCTCATTCGATTTCCTGTGGGCCTCTGCCACGTGACCGGGTCATTTCCTCGTGTCGCCGCCGGCTTTGGGCCTCCTCACCTGACACCTGCGTGGTCGGTTTGAGATGTGGTGCGATGCGTTTGATTCGGACACGGGAGCGGGCGGCCTGGAGGACACGATAACCGTGTTTTTGCATTGTGGGGAGGTGGCGTGGGCGTCACATGGCCTGTTCGCGCCTCGTTCGATTTCCTGTGGGCCTCCGCCACGTGACTGGGTCGTTTCCTCGTGTCGCCGTCGGCTTTGGGCCTCCTCACCTGACACCTGCGGGGTCGGTTTGAGATGTGGTGCGATGCGTTTGGTTTGGACACGAGAGCGGGCGGCCCGAGGGTCACGATAACCGTGTTTTTGCATTGTGGGGAGGCGGCGTGGGCGTCATGTGGCCTGTTCGCGTCTCGTTCGATTTCTTGTGGGCCTCCACCACAGCCACACCAGCAACGCGAGCCCATGGATTGGTTATATAGGTTCCAACACATCAGAGTGGCGCAGCGGAAGCGTGGTGGGCCCACAACCCACAGTTCCCAGGATCGAAACCTAGCTCTGATATAATTTCAGCCGATCCCTTTTTTCTGTTTTTATTAATTTTAATTTCAGTTGGGTTTTTTCTGTTTTTGTTAATTTTAATTTCAGTTGGGCTTCCGATTATTCTTTTTTTTTGTTTTTATTTTTTCAATTACTACTCTTGATTTTTTTTAAAAAATTATTTTGTCTTCTCGATTACTACTCTTTTATTTTGTTTTAATTTCATTATTCTTTTTTTGTTTTTATTTTGTCAATTACTACTCTTGATTTTTTTTAAAAAAATATTTTGTCTTCTCAATTACTACTCTTGATTTTTTTTTTTAGTTTTGTCTTCTCAATCACCGCTCTTGATTTTTTTTAGTTTTTATTTTGTTTTCTCAATTAGTACTCTTGATTTTTTTTTATTTTTTCCTTCTCAATTACTACTCTTTATTTTTTTAATTTGTCTTATCAATTACCTTGAAAAATTTTTTAGTTTCCTTTTTTATTTCTTTTTGTTTTCTGAATTACTACTATTGATTTGCGACAGATATCCTCATCAGGATGCATGATTGCCAATTTTTCAATCTATCAAACTTCATAAGTTTTGTCTTTCATCTTGCTGACGATCATGCCGTAGATCACCAGTCGAACGATGCTTTCCCCGATTCATCTGCATGCCAATGCCATTTTGCATACGGTATCTTTACTACTTAAAAGAACTGCAGTGGTGACGGTGAGTCCTGAATGATCTAACGGCTGAGATATCTTCTAGGATCCTCCCGCAGAATCAACGCACCAGCCTGCTCCCCACCCATCCGCGCTCGCATCGTGCATCCAACCACTCGCCTCCGCGACGCACGCCTCCATCCGCGCACGTCGCAGTGCTCCTCCCCTTCTGACACCGAGCCGCTGCCGACTCCTGAGTCCGTCGCCTACGCCACGTCTCCACGATCCCCACGCCTCCATCGTCGCGCGGCCTGCCAGTCCGTCGGCTGCGCCGCCCTTGCCGCCTTTGTCCCTCCACACTGCCCTGAGTCGGCCGCGATTTGGACAGCGACGACGGAAGAGCAGGTAGGTGATTGTTGCAGTGCGATGTGCTCGCTCATGTCGTTCATGATTTTTTTTCATCCCCACTCCCCCATGGCCAGCAGCAGGTAGATCCCGTCCTCGCCTGCACGGTTCCTCCGTCCTGGTAGTTGCCGCTTCATCCCCCAAATTTGTCCTCAGCTGGTCCCATGGGTGAGTCTGTATTTCATTGGTGATGCTCATAACATGTTTGGTTGGTCAATTTTGATACCCACACGATTTTCCCTATCTAAGACCGCAACAGCCGTCGCTGGACTGCTGGAGTCGAAAGGGTCGCGGTGGATTCAGTGGCTCCATAGGCTTTGGTGTCGTTGAAGGCGTTGCTGCCCACTGCAAGGTTTCCCCTTGCTGAAAGGTACCTTGCCAGCTTAACAAATAAACAACGGGAAGAAGAGTGCTATAAGCACCCACAATCCATATTTCAGTGGATAAGCCCTTTGTTACTTTAGTAATAAATTGTGATTTAAGATTTTAAGTTACATTCAAATGTTTGCAATGCTAATGCAACAAATGTGAATAGACACTTGCATCTCTACCCTCAAACTAGAAATTGTTGATCTTTCTAAAACATCAAGACTAGTTTTTCATTATCTGAACATCTGAGAAATTGGTTTGAGGAGAGTCTATAGTCTGTCATAGTACTGGGACTTAATAGTGAGGTGCTCGTCTTTTTTTAGCATGTATGTTCTACTCTAAAAAGTTTGGGGCTTTGTCAATGACCTTTGACTTTTTGTTTGTGCTGCAGCAACCATTGAAATTGTGGGTTATAAAAAAATTGAAGATCTGAAGTACGCGGTAGTTTAAATCTTCTGTACAAAGTGCATTCTAAAAATACTAGATCTTGTGTGTTGGAATGAACTGATCAAATTGACACTCCAACACTTGTAATGGTGTGTTCGGTAGTTAGTGTTGGGAAAATATTCCCTCTGCACGAAAAACGGAGCGACTCATTAGCACATGATTAATTAAGTATTTGCTAATTTTTTTTAAAAAAATGGATCAATATGATTTTTTAAAACAACTTTCGTATAGAAACTTTTTGCTAAAAACACACCGTTTAACAGTTTGAAAAACGTGCGCGCGGAAAAAGAGAGAGAGGTGAGTTGGGAAAGTTGGGTAAAGAACTCACCCTAAGAACCTAAACTTTGTTATCGTTTAATTTGAAATGTAATCAACTCACCCTCTATACTTCTTACTGATAACACACTCCATCATAAGGGAAAAATTATGTTTAAAACAATATGGTGCAGCCAGCTATGTGTTGATTAATTGTTCAGAGGGACCACAAAGATTGTTACCAGGACCACAAATTCTTTTCAGTTCAATCTGACGAAAAAAACGGCTACTGTTTTTATGAGATATCCTGTTTCACTCGTAGTGATATTATTTTGTAGGTCTAATTCAGCAACAGAAATCAAAATTTCATTCTTCTAGACAACAACATGTTTACCAGGAACAATGTACTTCCTTGATATACAAAGCCCTACTATTGATAAATGGTCATGATTACTGTGTTGTGAATGTGAGAGAACAAAAGACCACAATTGGATACGTTGGTAAAAATAGCATTTCGTATGTACTGGAGTCGTGACTAATATAACATCAAATGTATATAATCTCTGATCTCAGTATGTAACGTACATAATGTAAACCTGACTAATAATATAACACATGCTTTGCTGATGACTCAGGGTCCTTCCATATCATCTTACCCAGATCGCAAGATGTAGTGAACTTGGAAAGCCCGCTGTCTTCACTCTTGATCCACTTCAGTAGCTCCCTTTTCTTGTTTAAAATAAGCAAAAAAAACAGTGAACATCAGAGCTTACTTTCTCACAACTCAGGAAATTCAGAAAAACAGTGGCCATTATTGTTTCACTTTTATGGGTCAAATATTTTTTCCATTTTTTTCTAGCATTTGGGTGTGTCCTGTCGTTATTTGAGATTTATAATACTGGTCCTGATTTGGGTGAAATGTAAAATTTGCCCTTATATCTTTGAGAATATTGATTTGATGCCCCTATTTGAGCCTTATACAGAGACTGCTGTTGACCTTGAATTTATCCCACAACATTTGTGTGCACGGAAATATGCTGAATTTTTTTCCATTTATTCACAAATTAGTAACAGCATAGCAAACACTCTATTGAAGGCTCTGAGATGATTAATCTGTCTTCACCCTTGTTATCCATTTCAGTAGCTCCCTTGTCTTGTTTAAAATAAGCAGAAAAACAGTGAACATCAGAGCTTACTTTCTCACATTTCAGGAAATTCAGGAAAACAGTGGCCAGCATTGTTTCACTTTTATGGGTCAAATATTTTTTCATTTTTATCCAGCATTTGGGTGTATTTTTCCATTTTTATCCAGCATTTGGGTGTGTCCTATCATTAATTGAGATTTATAGTACTGGCCCGGATCTGGGTGAAAAGTAAAATTTATAGTACTGACACGGTATGTAGGTTCACTTATTAGTGGTTCAGAGGATGCCTTTATGTATGATATGTCGCTTAGAAAGCTTTGCATCTTCTTCTTGTGCTCCTCGGTTGGATGCCATGCTTCTGTCTTATGATGTTTTAAAAGTTTCTCACTAATGCAGGACCAGGCCAATACTATGTGGGATTCCATGAAGGAGATGAACGAGGGTGGAAGGAGATGCTAGACATCGTAAAGGAGATTGTTGTAGCCTGCAGCTCTCTCTGAAGTCATAGGTGAGATCTTCTATCACAGATGATGTGGTTGTTGAATGAATATTTTTGAGATTCACAGATGATGTGGTTGTTGATGACAAATCTGAAGTCATAGTTTTGAGATTGGCTAAGCAATAGCCAACTAATTTGTATAGAACTTCTGAGCAAATGTTGAATTAGTTTTAAAATTCTAAATGATACCTTGTGCAGTTTTTTGTGGCATAAGGGCTGGTGATTGAAGCCAAAACCCTGCTGCAGATCTATTCTTCTGCTAGTTATTCGGATCCTAACTTCATGTTCTTTTGTACTTAAGTCAAATTGGACAATGTACTGCTTAAGCTTTGGCATCTGGTATGGTTTGATGGTATTTGCTTGCCATCTGCTTCATGAATTGCACACTAGAATTTGGTGGAAGCATACTGCAACTTTTCGAAATCAGTTTCCCATCTGGATATACACACTTGCATATAGATGTTTTTAGGAAACCAATACAGTTTTGAGATTGGCTAAGCAATAGCCAACTAATTTGTATAGAACTTCTGAGCAAATGTTAAATTAGTTTTAAAATTCTAAATGATACCTTGTGCAGTTTTTTGTGGCTAATTTACAATTGGTTGTATGATGCTAAATTAGGACTGCTAATAGCTAGGACGGTTGGTAAATTTTCGAAAGAAATTGTGTTGCTTTAGAACAAAATTTGGTAAATTTTGGTGCATAATAGACAAACACGATATTCACAGGATAATAGAAATTTTGTACAGAGCAAGCACCATTTTTTATGATGCTTCTTGCCATTTATGACAAAAATTTTCTGTCATTTAAACTGCTGACAATCCTTCCTGATTACTACCTCTCTTTTTTTCTGAAACTGAGATATTGATAAATAGACTAGTCAGTTATTCCGTTGTTTTCACCTTTGGTGCGCTGTTGTTTATTAATCAGTACGACAAAGACCAATGTACATAGTGATTTGAGTTAATAAAAAAAAGATATAACGACAATCGTCTCTTTTCAGTTTTTTCTTCCTATACCGTCTTCCAGCTAAGTCACGTGTTATTTGATTGCGTATCCACTGCTTATCCACTAGCAACAAATAATCAATTTGCCAAGCAGTTTTGCAGCAAAAGATAGTATATAAGTAGTCCGAAAGGTGTGCTACTCAAAGATAAGCCGTTAATTATAAAGTAACTTATATTTCACAATTATAATCTTTTGTGGCACTAATATTTTCTCTGTTTGATACTTAACATGTAGGGTTTTGCTTGAAGGATTCTGCTACTCACAACTATAATCCTTTGCCTATGTTTAATGAATTGGATTTGATCATGTAAATTCAGTTTTTTATCCTTGGATTTAATGATGTAAATTCAGTTGTAATCTCTCGAGATAATATTCACGAGATAATATTCAGTTTTTTATATAGATCCTATTATAGGGATACAATATGAAGTTTTGATGGTGGATATTATCAGTAGACGAAAATAAAGAAATGTTATACATCAGGACTTTCTATACATACACACTATTAGTACATAAATATCTGATTGCAAGTGCATGCTCCTTAATAATTTTTATGCTGTGATGATTTTCATTTTTTAATATATATATATATATATATATATATATATATATATATATATATATATATATATATATATATATATATATATATATATATATATATATATATATATGAATGAGTTTTTATGATGGCCGGATGATTGTTACGTTGCATATTTGATACATATAATCATTGACTGTTCGGAGTGGGACCAACCTAACATTATGTGTACTTCAAAAAAATTAGGAACTTGTTGTGTTGTTCATGTATTTGTACTATTGTCCAGCTATGAAAGAAGATACATATATTTCATGCTTAAACTTTTTTTTCAAGTATTTTTTTTATTAAGCAAATTATCTGCTTATTACTTCACTTTTATGGCATTGGATCAAATTTTAGCAACAGGGGATCGTGAGTGATTAAAACATGTGATCTTAAATTGATATATATTTTTTTCCATTGCAATGCACAGGCACTCAACTAGGTTGTTTGTCTGTGGGTTCGGAAGAAATGCTATAGACGCAGAGATTGTGGTAGGGCAGCATATACAAATGTTTTACATAAAAAATGTATCCTTTAGTATTTTAGAAAGCTTTCGCATGAAAGAAAGAGAAAAAAGGCCAATAAATTATCTTTGCCCATGTATACAAATATACAAATACTAAATGCATCCTTTAGTATATGCCCATGTTTTTTATATTATCTTGACAATTGATCTTTTGCAGATTCTTATACCAGTATGCCACACTCAAAACTTTATCCTGGTTATACTGGACCAAGAAATCAGAATACTCTATATACTAGGCCCTAATCCACTTAATCCAACATATGAAAATAACCCAAACATGAGATACGTGAAAAAACTGTTAACTATTACCGATTACTTCAGCAAAGCCATGCAGAAGGCATGCCCTGGCTATAGGTGGAATGGGGACATCAACTTGTGGAGACAAATAACCGTCAACAATCCGGTTCTTGACACGTAAGTTCTTTTCTAAAAACACGTCCAACCTAATAAATTTATTTGTGTAATGCAAGGATAGCTAACTATTCAATTTTCTTAGGAATTTATCGGGTTTTCTTGTTCATCTCTTCATGTGTACGTGGGAAAATGAAGAACTACATTTGCCGACTTTTATTGTCAGTCCTGACTAGCATTGATCATTTCAAATATTATATTATATATATATATATATATATTACATATATTTGTCTTATAAAGAAATACATGTGCATGACGGTAACGAGCTAAGGCAAAATTTTTTGCTAAATCTACTGATGTACCAACAAAATGAGTGCGAAAGCAATATCCCTAACGGCACACGAGATTTTCTTAAGTGTATCGCAAATGCACAACATTAGGATAGTTATTTATCTACAGGGTATATTCTATATTGTATCAAATTCTTTATTTTTATATTTAGTTATGGCCGTAACAATTTAATAGAATAACTCTCTATCTTCTAAGGATATCTATAGCAGAGTTCTATCAAGCATAGGATGTTCTAGATTTTTGGTTTGTGCTTTAATTTGTATGGCATCATCAAATTTTCATAGCAGTCTTCTATCTATGTTGTCTTTTTATAATCTTATAAACATTATGAGATTGTTTTATGCGCAAAAAGCTTGTACTATGTTTTTGTAGTGATAACAGGTTTCTTGCTTTGAATTAATCTATAGAGCAATTTTAATTTGTAGTCTTTTTGGATTGTCAGATTTTTTTTTATTCAATAAATTTTCACTCAATGATTATTTAACATCTTTTACTTGATGTAATTTAAAATTATTATATAGCATTTCTCGTTGCAACGCACGGACATCCAACTAGTAATTAATCGAACTTAATCAAATAAGTAGCCAATCTAATCTAATCTGCAAGAGAAGTTCACCATGCATGCTAAGCTTAACTAGTACGTAAGACAGTGGTAGTTACACACAGCAATGGAAATTAGTAAGATCGAAGAGACGAAACAATTGATACATGGGCTTTATTGATTGGAGAATAGTACAGTGTCTAGCTAGTACCATAAACTGAGATCATGCCACGTATATATACTAGCATACAGATGCAGTACACGTGTCTCCAATCATACACGTACAGCGATATACACGCATCGACCAGCAAGCAGATCGATAGATGATGCGCATATACATGTGCTTAGCCCGCTAGCAAAATTATCCTACAACTCAGAATAAATAACGGCAACATACATACATAGCTAGTCACATATATATAGCGACTTAATTAAGCATGCAGATATAGTAATTAATTAGCTAAGATGCGATTCAGCTGGAATGAGCTGCAACACAGTTAGGTCACTCTGGTCAGTAGTGGAGGTCATCACGCGTGCAGTATACATGCAGCTCAACATCACGTCATCACCCTCTCGATTTCATGCCACCTCCACGGCCGGCAGCGCCGGCGGCGGCTGCGGCGGCGGCGGGATGTCGACGACGGCGGTCCTGCGGTCGATGACGACGTCGGTGTGATCAGCAGCTGGCTCCGGGGTGGCCGGCGCCGCCGCCTCCAAGTCGGCGTCGAGGGGCGCCACCGCTGGCGACGCCTGGAGCTGCATCTGCAGCAGCTGCTGGTGCTGCTGCTGGTCCTTGACCTCAACCTGCTGAGCCTCGCCGGCGGCGGCCGCCTCCGACACGGCGGCCTTCTTCTTGGGGTTTTTGTACACCACGTACAGCACCATCTGCGCCAGCCCGAACAGCAAACCCAGCACGTTCGGCGTCTGCATATAAAAGCGACATTAATAATTTAATCAATATATATACTATCTTTTAAAAAAATATATAATACCGTTGACTTTTCGTATAATTTTTGACTATTCATTTTATTAAAAAATTTAGTATAAATATGTAAAAATATAAGTTATAATTATATTTTATTTGATAATAAAACAAATTACAACAAAACAAATGATATTGTTATAATTTTTTAATAAGACAAATAATCAAACTTTATGCGAAAAGTCAACTACGTTGAAACGGAGCGAGTAGCTTAATTAATTGCTCTAATTAATTACTACGTACTAATATATATACAGGGGATATGCATGCAGCTGGCTACAACAAAAATCTCCTGGTTAAATATAATCGTGTGATGCGTACGTTTACGTAGTTTAATTAGGGCTTTTTGGGCTTGCGAGAGTACGTATGCTCTGCTTTGGCGAAAGATAGGTTATACAAGTGATGAATAGTGGCGGTGTCTTTTGTGCTGGGCTCTCGGCAGAAAACATCTGGCTCATGGGCGGTGACACAAGCGACACGCACTACCTCACTATCCATGATTAGTTACCTAATAAAAGTACCAATTAACAGTTGCTTAAGCTGGCTAGCTAGCTTGCATGCCTGGATGGACTGCTTGCTAGAGATGTTGAGAAAGAACGGGACAAAACAAGTAAAAATGTTGAAGGAAAGGAAAAAAGAAGAAAATAATACGACGTACGGCAATGAAGAAATCTTTCATAAGGAGACCGTAGAAGAACCAGACGACGGCGCTGAGTGTGAGGAAGAAGGAGAGCCAGAAGGGCATGAACTCCACGCTCTTGGTCCGGATCACTTGCCTCTGCAAAACCAAGTTTGATCAAACTAGCTGTTAGTTCTTGTTATTTTGTTAATTACTTAATTAATTAGCTCGTAATCAAATTAATGAAACAGATATATAGCTCTGGATGAAGCTAGGACATACTACCTTCGTTTTTCAATAGATAATACAATTGATTTTTGAATACACGTTTTATCATTCGTCATATTCAAAAAATTTACGTAATTAACATTTATTTTGTTGTGAGTTGTTTTATCACAAAAAGTACTTCAAACATAATTTATATCTATGTATTTGCATGTCCAGAAGTTAACGGCGTCATCTATTTAAAAATTTAAAACGGGAGGTACTTCCTCCGTCCCAAATTATAGGATATCTTTTTTTAAGAAAAATTAAACTTAATAATTTTTGACTAATAATCATACTGATCATATTTATATTAAGTATTAAGTATTATGCATGTTATATTATTAGATTTATATTTTAAAATACCTAATTCATATTCGTTGAAAACATAACATAAAATAAATATGTCATTAAAAATCATATAAAAAATATAGGTCTTATAATTTAGAACGAATGGTGTAGCACGTAAGTACGTGAGGAATTAATGTGCTTACGATGATGGTGAGTGGGGCGACGAAGACGGCGAGGGCGAAGGAGGCGCCGATGCCGCCGGCGAGGGTGACGCGGCGGTCGCCCCTGACGAGGAGCTGCAGGGCGGCGACCATGGCGGCGAAGAGGGCGAGGTTGACGGCGCCGACGAGCTTGAGGGTGAAGGCCATGGCTTGCCTTGGGGCGTAGAGGAGGTAGATGGTGAGGTAGAGGGACTCGACGAGGCAGCCGATGGAGTTGATGGAGAGGAGGAGGAGGTCGGAGGTGAGGAGGGCGTAGTAGAGCCACAGCATTGCGCTCAGCAGCGCCACCGCGTACGGCACCGACTGGAACGACTCCGTCGACTTCTTCCTGTAAACCCGGTAGAACGTCGGCCTGCATGCACATCATCATCATCATCATCGTATCAAGAGAAAGAATCATCAACAAACATGCATGCATGCATGCATGCATGCATCAGATCATGAATTACTATTAGCTCAATGATCTGATTGCATATATATGCATGCATGCGTCCTTGTGTGTACACTGTAATATATATATGTAGCTATACTCACACTGGTGCAAGGATGACCAAGAACGACAGGATGTTGCCTGCAAAATTATTCACCAGCCAAGAAAAAATAGTCAGTTCGAATGGAATATGTACTATAAATGCATGCATGCATATGTAGTTATGTACTCGTTGTGGAAACCACTAATACTGCATGCTAGATGTGATTACTAGTTGTTATAGAAGTGTGTAATCACGAATTAGTGTGCGTGTATGTGTTACCTATGATCCCCACAGCAAAGACCAATGGCTGAACCATCTTGGAGGATATGATATATACGATGCTAGCTTAATTATAGTTTGATCAGGATGATCTCCTCTCCTGCTCTACACCAGTATTAATTCAAGAGCAATTGAGGAGATCTATCCTTCTATCTTACTGAGAGAGCTAGCTGTGTGTGTTTGCTACCACCTGACCTGACACAGGTTGCTCTTCCTCGGCATCCCTGGTATTTATAGGGCCAAGAAAGGTAGAGCCAGCCATTTATATTATTAGTAGCTCGATCGCCGGATCAACTCAAGATTAGGAGATGCATGATCGATCGAGTAGTTCCATTGCTTGTTGAGCTTTGCCTGCTTCTCCTCTCGTTCCAGTGCATGCATACGTGTGGCCGGGCGCACTCACCAGCTTTGCTTGCATTGATCCCCGGCCTAATCCCTGGACCTGTACTGTTCATGCCTTTGACTGGCCTATGTGTCGGTCATCCATTCATGACATGTCGCATTAGGTTAGGGCACTTCGACTGACACATGGAAATTCACCCCTACATGTGTCGATGGAAGTCCTAATAATGGAAGCATGGTGATAATATATATGGAGCTATAGTATATCTCTTAGTGACAACTTGAACAAATTAATGGACCTGAACAATGTGCAAAACTTTCAGTTCTGGGATAATGAATTAATTTATATGAGAATTTGAAACAAATTATACATGACATGGAGTCTCAACGTTACTCTCTCCGATTTCATAATTCTTGATGTTTTGAACAGTGACACGATCTTCAAAATATATCTTTTAACTATATTTTTTATTATAATATATACAATAAATAAATATATTTTTACTTTCATTATTGTATTTTGTTTGACAAATCTATATATGCTGTTATAGTACCTTTAAACTAAATAATTTTAAAGTTATTGATAGTTAAAGTTATAAAATTTTGACTGCAATCTTATTTAAAACATCAAAAATTATGAACCGGATGGAGTAATTGTTTCTCAGATATTGAACTGGTTTGCAAATAAATGTTTCAAACCCCTAGCTAAAAATTTCATAGGCAGTAATCAGCAACAAAAATCTCTAACCATCCAAATTTCCCACGCAAATTGGGAAGCTAGCTTAAAATTTGTTTGAAAGTAAGACTTAGGTCCCATTCTTTTCTCCAACTACGGTTGGATGAAGATGAAGATTTTCGTGACACGTTTTTCAAACTGCTAAACGGTGTGTTTCGTGCGAAAACTTTCAATATGGAAGTTGCTCTAAAATATCAGATTAATCTATTTTTCAAATTTGTAATAATTAAAACTCAATTAATCATATGTTAATACTATCTCGTTTTGCGTAAAACACTTAATCTTCGTCTTCATGAGATTAGAATACCACCTTATATTTCACATATAACTCTATCTTGTTTGTGTTTCTATAAATACAGTTGTTTCTAAGAGAACATATTAACCCTCTAACAACAAATCTAGCTAGCTACATCGGTTAATTAAAGGTATAGATAAACCATGGTGTGATTAATTGTAATACTATGAAATAAATTTCTGAAAAAAAAGTTATATGCATATTGTTTTCCTTTTTTTCTATGCATGTCCAACCTATTACCATACAGATCATATAATTGAAGTTAGGCTATAATCAAAGTTTAGATATATGTAGTGTCTCTCACTTATTCCTGACTACTCGCTGCAAACATATATCATAAATAATTGTGTCTTCTGTCACTTTTAAAACTTTGAGTACCAGTTCTAAAATATTTTAATTGGATACATAAAAATCACATCGACAGATAACTAATATGCTTATTAAAACCTACTATCACACACCCTCCGCCTAAAAAAAATTCATTTTCCCCTTCTTCATGTGTCCAAAAATCTTTATTTTCTAGGCAATTGTATTGGAGTTTTTGAAAAGTAAGAAACAAATGCATTAGAGTACGTTTTAAAAAATAAGGGAAAAATGAACTGAAGTTTGAAAATATGAAAGACATTATAGTCTTTTGGCTTTGTATCGTATATTATGTGTGAGATAAAAAAAATAAAGTTTTGTTAGATGACGGAGGTAGTAGTTTATTATTATTTTTCCACAAACACATTACAAATAGAAATTACTCCAGCTATGAAAGTTGCAATACCAAGAGATACTGTATATCGACGACATCCAAAACGACAAGTATATATCACTATGTGACCCGATGGAAACTTCGCTTATCAAAAGTGCTTTTCGTTTTCTTTAACATCAAACACACTAACGCGACCAAAAGTTAAAGGGGGTTTGGCACTGATCTGCGTGCATGTGGATATCCCATATCTTACTTTGAAGTTCCCATTGGCGATAAATGGGTTAAGAAAGAGTTTAGGCGCAAGCTTAGCTAGCTGCTAGCAGCTTAATTAGGACAAACTGTTGCAATCACGAAGCTAGCAGGTAAAAAAAAAAGTACTAATTAATCAGCCGGCCAACAAAACCAGTCTCTTTTTTACCAAGGCGTACGTTACGTACGTGTGCTGTAAAAATCCGTACCGGCAAAGTGGTTAGCTTTGGACCCGCGGTGAAAGTGTGTTTACGTTGCGCCGCTAGGCCTAGCGCTATAGCTTTTGTCTCTCCCGCGTAGGCGCGCGTCAAAAAGCTTTATTAGCGCGGCGAGCTAACCAAAGCATGCAGCAAACCTACGCGCGGTTAGGCATGGGTGTGGTGCCAGCAGCGCGAGATCCGCACCGTCCACGTGGGGGTAACCTATGTTACGCGGGGCAATCTCAGCCGTTGACGTGCCTGGGCCGCCGTTGAGGTGTGTTTCTCAGGCGAAATATGTCGTGGTTTTTTATTACTATATTGAACGGCGGCAAATTAACACTGTCGTCATGTTTTCATGTGGCCAGGCGTCCCGCCTAGGACCAAAGACATGTTAAAATCATCAATTTCATAGGTGGTTTTATACCCGCCTGCGAAAACGGCGGCATCCTAAGAGACCCAACGATGAAAATCGATTTGGCCCACCGTCATCAGATTTGGCCTTCCACTTCTCCGTCGTAGTCGGATCTAGACGTCCCCTTGCCTGCCATCACTGGGATCTGGTCGTCCCAAGGGCCGTTGCCGCCAATGTTTGTCATCGCTCTGGATAAGCTCACTTAGCAGGAAGGGTGGATGTCGTGGACAATGTTGTCGCCACCATATTTGGTTGTTTCTTGCCTATGGCCGCTGGATGTGGACGCGCTTGTAGGATCGAATAGCAATAACCAAGCCAATCAGAGAAGGAGTGAATGGTTGGAGTATCCAAAAACTGAAAACTTTTGTGAAATAAAAAGTTACTGTCGTTGCCGATGGAGATCGGTCTGACCGGAGTTGATCCATCAATCTGACCGCATAAAGACCTTCAGTCTGACCGGCGTTGAAGCTCCGATCCAACTGCCTGCTGTCATCGCCTTCGCCGCCTCCGGTCTGACCGTCGTAGATCCGCCGGTTTGACCGGGCAGATGCCGTTGGTCTGACCACCAGTTTCTCGCCGGTTTAACCGTCGCACCCGAACAAAACACAAATCAAAGATCTCTCAAAGTAGATTGAATTTTATTACTTCTATTCATGTTTACAAAGTGCAACAACAACACTCCTCTCATAAATCTCTACTAAAGTCGAAACCATAACTTTTCTCTTAACTTAACTCTCTATAATTTGATATCGAGAGGCCTCAACCTCCCTCTCTATTTATACCCATAGATAGGCAGCCGAAAATCATGAATCCAACTTGTACAAGAAGTTCTCATCCCCTATTAAACCTTCTCATACAAGAAACAAACTTAACAAAACCAATCATACCAAATTTGAACTCTTTCCAAATTTGACTATACGCATACAATCTCCCTATCATATGCCGCATGGAATCTTCACCAACCACGTGCATTATTTTTAAACTTAAGCATCCCGCATGATATCCTAATCGTGCGGACGTCATCTTTTTTTAAGTTGACTCCTGAACCATCACCGGCAATGCTTTCCAAGGCATCAAGACACACCTACACATGAATCAAATAAGGAACCATATCCGAACACAAGTTCTTTTCAACTTGACTCGACATTAGCACATAACAGTATTACATGTGTATAGAAATCATCTAGAAGTTATAAACATGAATTAATCATGAATAACCAAATAAACAACCTGAAATCAAAACCGACACAGAGCTGGCCGGTCAGACCGTTGGGCGCAGTACACGCCGGTCTGATCGGCAACCACAGCTCGGTCTGACCGGTCCACGCGGCCAAAAACACCTGTTCACCATCTGAAAATCCTATTCACCATAACCTCGGTTTGACTGGCTACAAAATCATTTCACCAATAATCTCCAAATATCAAAACCAATAATCTTACATGCCAATTTTTCATCATAAAATAACAATAAAAACACTTTGATTTCACAGCTCTCTTGCTCATCATTGGTGGATGTGATCGTCCCCTTGCCCGCCACCGTTGGATCTGATCGTCCTAAGGACAACTGCCATGGTAGGTGAGCTCGCCTGGGAGGGAGGGTTGACAACCTGGATGACGATGTCGGTTGTGTCTACGACAAGCTCCGGGCACGTCGCTGCAGAGAGAGCAGAGGAGAGTTCATGGAGGGAGAGGGAGGGAGGATAGGTGAGGGATCTAAAGAAGGGAGACAAGCTAACTCGCCGGGGGTGGTCTTGTCGATGAGGGAGTAAGAGGAAGACGAACTTGCCTCGGTTTTCACATGCGGTGTTAGACCACAGGAGCTCCTCGTTATTTTTATTAGCAAGTTTTCAATGACCCGTTTGTAAAAATAAAACCCTGGTAAATGCGGAAATCGTTTTTAAGTAATGCAAGCTAGTAATGATGAACATGCATGTAGTGATTCAGATTAGCTAAAGGGCTAGTGACCATTTGATCTCTCAGTTTTCATTTATTAATTTGTTTTGGTTCTCACTATTAGGATGGGATACTCTCTTATGTTTCACAAGATTTTTCCTGTGTGCTTCTTCAAACACACAGGAATTTCCCTAAGGATTAGATACTTTGTTATACCGCACGGGCAAAATAAGTAAATTGAATTTAAGCTAAAGTATAGTGGATGAAGAAGCCCTAAAGGTATAGGGGTGGATTTATGGGTCCAATACTCTGTACACCAGAGTATAAATCATACTCTCTCCACTTTCATATTTCTTGACGTTTTGAACAATGACATAATCTTCAAAATATATCTTTGACTATACTTTTATTTATAATATACACAATAAATAAATACATTTTTACTTTTATTATCGTACTTTGTAAAATAAATCTATATATGTGTTGTTCTAGTGCGTTTAAGCTAAATATTTTTGAAGTTATTGATAGTCAAAGTTATAAAAGTTTGATCTTAACCTTATTCAAAACATCATTAATTATAGAACTGGATGGAGTAACTTACAATTACACGTATGATGTGAAAAGTCATTGGTAAGATAATGACTTACCGCTGGCGTAAGTACGTAGACTTGCTCCTTAGAAAGCCATGCATGGATTATTTGAGGCAAAGTAGGCGAACTAATAAAAATGGCATTTTTATCTTACAAAATGAGCAACATGAAAAGGATGGGCAACTAAATATATCATCGATACTAAAATTTGTTTAAAATTTCTAAGGGATGAGATATTTCTGGCCATGCACGACAGGGATAGTGGTATCTGGCACTTTGCATGAGAAGGGCAGGCCATAGGCTGGCCAAATTAGTAACCTCCTTCCTCAATACTTTTCCTACCTTCACCTTATTCTTCCCAAAATAGTTGGGCCATCTTCAGAAATGCGGAATTTTCTAATCCTGTGGGAATTGAAACGTACAAAAATGATGCTTATGAAAATGCCAGAAAATCATTTCTACGGAGTTCTTGTGTTCCAAATGTGGCATTGTTCTTAACATTGATTTCAACGAACATCCATTAATTAGTAGACCATCAATAGATGTTTCCAACAAACTAGACTCTACAAATTTTCTAGCGTGTGTATTAGACACTCACAATCGAAGTGATATATGGTTAGCATAGAGATCTCCTTAGGCTAAGTTTTTTTCAGACTATTTATCATATTTTTAAAACGGATCATTTGCTTCATGTTTCAAAAAATATAATTTATCAAAAAACTTTTTATTTTTTATTGTATTACTTAGACCAGTTGTTTTAAATTATTTGTTAAGTTTATTTATCATATATATATATATATATAAATTAAGTAGAGATAATTCATTTAATAATACTCTCTTCGTCCCAAAATATTACGACCTACGATGAGATTAAACCTGTCCTAATAAAACAAATTGGTTAATTCATTGTACTATAATATGTTTAATCCTATATTTTATATTGCAATATTTTGGAACGGGGAGTATGTTTTAAACTGTCATCCATGGCTACTTGTAATTAAGTTTTCTTTAAAATGTTGTGTATTGATATATTTAGTTAAGCACCTACTAATGGAAACTTAGCTGGTCGCTCATTCCTTTTGCCTTTCTGGCCATGGGCGCATGCTCCTGCGCCAGATGGCATGTTCAGGAGGCGATTGGGGCCAGAGAGAGATAGAGAGCCAATCCGGTTGATCGATCGGCCACTTCGGCAGCTTAAATAGTCTCACATTTGCTCGCTTAGTTGGCAGAGCACTTAGACGACGACGATGATGATGATGGAGACTATCTAGCATAACGTCATGCTTGCATATAGTATCCAGACCGATCGATCGATCAGGTTTCCAATATGACATGATATGTTTAACAACGTGCGAAAGCTAGCATCTCACTTACTAGATGTATGAATGATCATATCAGATCAGGCTATGTTGCATGCATGTATTATATATGCCCATGGTATATAGAACTATAGTATTGATATGAAGTGCATTTAATTATTTGTGAGCGTTACAAGTGGCGTGCGGCCATAGCTCGTGGAGACCGGAAGGCACCGGTGGACAGAATCGATATCTATAAAACGGATCGCCTACTCCTTAGCCCACCAGATCTTGATGAATTAGGCTGTGTTATTTCTCATTTTTTTCAACTCATTTTCATCGTTTTTCACGTGCACGCTTCTCAATTTTTACAAAAAGTTTCTATACGAAAGTTATTTTAAAAAATCATATTAATTTATTTTTAAAACAAAATAGATTAATATTTAATTAATCATGTGCTAATGAATCGTTTCGTTTTACGTGTTGGAGGGATTAGTTTTCAATATCTAGTGCCGAAAACAGCCTTAGAGTAGTGGACAAGTAGACAAGTTTACAATGATTTGTGATCCTGCAATAACTAGGAGCCAACAGGACGATAAGAACATGGGCTCAAGGCGGCTCAAGTGTGAAAGAAAAATAGGCTTCCTTTTCTCATGAGTTCTTATCATTTTTTTAACAATTGATGTTCTCATAAGAGTCAACTATTCTTCATCTTTCTTTCTCTCTTCCACACATCTGTAACATATCTATACGATGGCTATATAAGACCGGTCATTAGTTAGATCTTTACATGTTGTGCCACGCACAACTGAATTTTTTTTATGAGGCAACATATTTGATTTATTGCACAAACCACCGTAGAACCTGCTAATTAAATGTAATACCCTATCAGTGCCGATTAAACAAAAATCGACACTGATAAGGATTTCTCTCCCCTGGACCTGCATGTGTAATGTCTGGGTAGACAAAAACCAATACTAATGACCCTAGCGCTCTGAGTGAAATAAGTTCGCTTTATCCATCTCTCCCCTTCGATTGCTCTCTCCATCTCTCCTCCCCTCACTCTCTAAGTTTCTATGTCCTTTCTCTTTCCTTTCCCCCCTTATCCGACCCCAACTAATGATAACCATCACTACCTGTCACAATGGTTCCTTGTCCCTCTTTAACCAGAGGCTACTATTTAAAACTCAAGGTCATTGGATCCGACCACCATAAGCTTAGATGCGAAAATTGCATGTGGGTTGCTTCACCACGGTGAACATAAGCAGGAGCAGCAATGACCACTAGTACAATTTTGATTTTCCTGGACGAGACCCCCAATAGTTTCCAGATGGGCCATAAGTGGCCGCGCTTGGAAAAGCCGATGCGGCATTTTCCCGTGCGGTCCACTTAAGCGACCGTACAGGAAAATCGATTTTTCTGTGCGGTCCCTTAAGTGGACCGCACGGGAAAATGCCACACTATCCCGTGCGGTCCACTTAAGCGACCGCACGGAAAAATCGATTTTCCCGTGCGGTCGCTTAAGTAGGCCGCATGGAAAAATGGATTGCGAAAAGTCCACCCCGTCTCCCTCCATATTAAAAAATGGCACACCTCTCCCCCGGCCCCCCACCCGCACGCACCTCTCCTCTCTCTCCCCTACTCCTCTCTCTCGATCGGTCCCCTCCCCTTCCCTCCCTCTCCCTCCGCTCCCCTCCCCATTCCCTCCCCTCCCAGATCCGGCGGAGGGGAGGGGCGTCGGCGGCGGCGGGCGACGGCGGTGGCCTCCCTCGGCTCCCCTTCCCCTCCGGCTCCCCTCCCATATCCGGCGGCGGGCATAGGTGACTGCGGCGGCCTTCCTCGCTCGTCTCCCTTCCCCCTCTAGCTCCCCTCCTAGATCCGACGGAGGGGAGGAGCGTCGGCGGCGGCGGGCGTAGGCGACGACGGCGGCCTCCCTCAGCTCCCCTCGGCCCTCCGGCCCCCGCGCGGATCTGGCGGCGGGCTCGAGTGGAAGGCCGCCGGCGGCTCTTCCCACCCTCCCCGTGCGGATCAAGCAAGGGGCTCGAGCTTGAGGCAGCGGGCGGGGTGCACGACGGCGGTGGGCGCGGACGACGGCGGCGACGCGGATCCGTCGCCGGCGATGATCGGAGGTGCGGATTCGCCGGCTAGGGTTAGGGTTTTGATTTTGGGATTTTTTTTTTGTGATTTTTCATTTTCACGTGCGGACGGCTTAAGCGCCCGCACGCGAAAATCGGATTTTTGCAGACGTTTTCGCGTGTGCGGTTAGCTCTACCGCACGCGAAAACCCCTCTAGAACCGCACGGAAAAATTCCTTTTGTAGTAGTGGACTACGATGGAGATGGCCAGGACTAGGGCAACAAAGCTTTTTTTTAATCTTCTAACAAAGCTTGTTTAACTTACACACAATAAAGATTGTTTATCAAGAGTAGGATGTCTAGGAGCCAGGGCTTGCAAAACTGTGCGGCTACTTTCTCAGTTTTTAAAATCATGATAAAACTCACGGTAACTACATGATTTTCACGATAACCGTCTTACTGTGAGATGACGACAATTCCATCTAAAACGGTTTGATGAATCCTGATAGGAGCACATATGGCTGTGCCGAGCGAGCCGTAGCAGACAGCATCAAGTAGGAGCGAAACCAGGGTGACACGCACCGGTACCAACACTTCCTATTAATTCCTCAACGGGTTTGGGTCAGATCCAGATCTGGTAAAATTATAAGTACCAAAGACATGATTCTTACAATTGTTGAGTAGTCCTAAAATTCCACGTCCGCCACTCACATGTTCCACCACGAGAAATTAACCTAACCAGCTAAAATGCATTGCAGCATCAATTAAATTAACTATCTAGTCATCGATCAGTTTCGTCGTGATTAGAAATGCCGGCCTTTCCTCCTAACTGATCAACTGAGATTCGGACCGGGTAATTAATTTATATATCTTGGTGCGCGGTTTGATACTTTGATGAGCGGTGCTGTTCTCCTAGACTCCTAGTTAAAGAACTGATGAAGAAACGGCTAGTCTTTCCATGGAAAAGAACTAAACAACCGCAAAGTGCAACTAGTTAGATTTAACGATCGATATCATTGTTACCTCGTAGTGTAGTGTGCATCGATCATGTATGAGCTAGCGACGCGTGCTTTAATTTGCAACAATTATATTTTTGGATCGATTCAGCCCACTACACCAGAATTTGTTACTAATTGATAACTCCTTGAGATAGCAAACGAAGTGGTAGCTAGCTAGCTTAGGATTTGTTGGTAATATCCATCTATTTATCTCACAATAACATAACTTTTAATGTTTGTCATTAAACTAAATACATCTTTATCATCTTACTCTATGCCAAACTTTGGCGGCTAAAGTATGGTTGGTACCAAATCGAACCAAGTATAATCGTATATCCAGACAACTTTGACTACGGTCTCCTCCACCTTTCATCTTTTTTTTCATCCAATAGAAATAGCTATTATACTGCCAACTCAATGAGCTAGCTTGTAGTAAAACCAAATGGAGGAGTAAAGTCCTAGCCGAAAGAAATGTTTTTGCGACAAACATTTGATTTTTGTAAATATTCTTTGTAATACAATTCTGCACGTTCTTCTGTATATATTTGTATTTCTTAATTACATATAAACTTGTTCCAATTTATAACTCAGTTTTACAGATTTTGATACATGTCGACGGTTTGGAGAGCAAAAAATAGATGTGAATGACATATATATGTGAATGGATCTGTGGATGTTAATGTATATATATGAATTGGCTGTGAATTGGGTTTGATTTTGTGAATTGGCTGTGAATATCTGATGAAATGCTGGAATATGCACTGAATATGGTTGCTGGGACTGTCATTTTTTGCAACGGGCATGGCTAGCAAAGGCCTAAGGCTAGCCAAAAAAATAAATTTTATTTTTTTTGCTGACTTACTCATCCCTGACGGGCATTTTAATAATGCCCAAAAGAGATAATCATCTGTGACGGGCTTCAAACAAAACCCGACAGGGATATAGACATCCCTGACGGGTCCTAATCTTAAGCCCGATAGAAATAAGTCATCCGAATCAGGACTATTTTAACTCAACAGGTGAGGTCAAACCTATCGGTGACGGGCTCTTTCGAAAAGCCCGTTAGGGATAGGTAGTCATCGGTGACGGGCTAAGTAGTTTGCCAGATTGAGATTAGTCATCCGTGACGGGCTCCTACCTAATCTGGTTTGACTTGTATTGCTTGGTCAATCTTATCTGTGACGGGCTACATTGTTAGACCCGATTGAGATAACGTCTATCCGTGACGGCCTTGTGCCCGATTGAGATAGTTTCTTACATCACTGAACTTTGGTCAGTGACGGGGGCCCTACCCGACAGTGATGAGAGTTAATGCCCGTTAGAGATAGCCGATCCCGTGCTAGTGCTAATAATTAAGGTGAGATCCTTATAGTTCAAATTAATAATCAATAATGTCTTATATCGTTTCTACCAATAGTATTACTGGTGGTAGTTGCGTGTAGAGCAAAATTTGTATTGTTGCTGATTGGCTAGTGAGCATTTACTGCCTGATGGTTCCCGGTGGTTTGAAACGATAGTTAAGGACATGCTCACCAAACATGCTCCAACCACACAAGTCTACCAAATTTTAGTAGCTCTCAAAACTTCCACTCTTAAAACAATACCAAATTTTGATAAAAACAATCAAATCAAATATTGCATATCCACATTCTTCATCTTAAGGTTTTTTTTGACAATGAATGATTAATTAAACACCCCAACTGTTAGCATGCCTTTAACCAATTACTTTTTATATTAGAATAAATTTTATTAAGTTGCAAAATTATACATAGTTTCTACATCCATCAAGGATGGACATAACAAAAAGAAGAAAAACAAAAGAAACAGAAGACAACGTAGGCATATCATGTCGTCGTCTTGTGATGACACCAATCTCTTCAACGGTCGAGACTACAACACAACTATTTTGTTCACACAACTATTTTGTCCAAAAGAAACATAAGGTAGCAAGCGACCTAACAGATAAGATCAATCGTGCAAGGCCACATTGTATTTTTTTCAGATGAAAGTCACATCGTACTACTGGACAATTGATTTTTAACATCGGTTCGTAACCCTCTGTAGTACCGACTATAGAACCACCGGTTCGTAACCCTCTTTAGTACCGGTTATAAAACCGGGATTACCAAATCGGGACTAAAAATATGTTGAAATAACTGATACTAAAGATGAAAAAAAATGTGTGCGATATGATATTCAAACTCAAGATCTCTCACCTCAGTTTTCACACGCATTACCATCTCACCTACCACACACATCTGACTTGAATAGAGATGCTTTCTTTTTTAACTAATCCTGGAGACATCTTTAGTCCCGGTTGATAACACCAACCGATACTAAAAATATCTTTAGTCTCGGTTGTTGTTATCACCGGAACTAAAAATGCATGTTTAGTCTCAGTTGGTAACACCGGTTACCAATCAGGACTAAAGATATTTCGAGGGACTTAAACTTTTAGAATCGGTACTAAAATATCTTTAGCATCGGTTCGTTAAACATTCGAGATATTTGCTGATTTTACCGATCGAGTAAAGATCGGTTCTGTACTAGCGTATACACTAGCCAATGCAACTATGCAAGCATCTTAAGCACACCTAGCTAGCTTAGCTAGTTCGATGATCATGAAGTTAATAAATATCTAGTGATGATGGTGGTTCTGTTACCACTCCTTCTAACTCTCAACTTTTTTTAAAAAATAATAACATATAGGATTAAAGGGCCTATATGT
Source organism: Oryza officinalis (assembly GCA_008326285.1). NCBI lineage: Eukaryota > Viridiplantae > Streptophyta > Magnoliopsida > Poales > Poaceae > Oryza > Oryza officinalis. Next base: position 23,029,704 of record BDMV01000003.1, on the reverse strand, counting down.
TAACTAATCCTACCAACTCTTTACCTTTTTTGGAAAGAAAAAACAGTATGAAACTAATGTAAGTAACAAATATATATTTATTAAAAAATGATAATAATATGTTGATGATATTTTTTAATTAAAATCTTATTACAATGTTCGAGCAATCTGCTCTAGTAGAAGTAGAAAAAAGCACCAACTCATCATATATATTATCCATCCCATGCATCATGTCATTTCGGTTGCAGTATGAGCAAAAAAGATTGCGATGTACGTGTGCTACGAGTAGGGCTTTTCAGACCTTGGCACGTCCCCCCTCTCGGCTACCCAAAGTGGCATGGTTAATTAAAATTTAATAATTTAAACAAGGCTTTAATCGCAGAAAGGCTAAAACGTTTAGGGACATACGTGTTTGATGATGTTTACAAATATAGGTGCAGATAAACGACCGAGCTAAGGAAGCCAAAGCACCCACAAGGGGACAGCTAACGGTGACCGATAGGATGGGTCTAGCTACAAAGACGAGTGTTCTGGAATGTTCTGCAACTGTTGTATCTTCCGGTCTTTCGCTCTATGGAATCTCCTATATATCTATTGGGAAACTCCGATGTTAACGTGGTAGGGTTATAGATACGCATAACTATTATTAATTATGTGTATCTCTGGTTGGTACAGGATCAGGAAACGCATATTTTTATAGAAATAATACAACTTTAATAAAAAATTATAAACATAGATGTTAGTTGTCTAAAATCATAAATTTAGCATCTGTTGAACAATCGTAGTTCAATAGGGTATCTGTTGAACAACGGTTGTTTGACAGGGTTGGCACTTAAAAAAAATAAAACTTGTGCATGCATGTGAGTGGGTTGCTGCATGTGAACAGGACTTATCAAACTTTGGAGTTCGATCGGCCACCTGCATGGTTGCTCTTTTCTTTTATTTACTCAAGCCAATAGACCTGTCGAACAACGGTCGTTCGATAGGTACCCTATCGAGGTTGTTCGGTGGGTGCTAAATTTATAAGTTTTGTCAACCAACATCTATTTTTATAATTTTTTATTAAAGTTGTATTATTTCTGAAAAAATTTCTCCAGAAACCATTAAGCTTAATTAGTTACCAACATTTTAGGGTAACCTAATTTTTAGGTGGAGAAAACTTTATTTCATGAATTGTCCATGAAACTATTATAGTTTCATGATGATACGTAGGTATATATTGGTTTGAGCTAACAAATATAAACATATGCTTTTCATGCTATGAAAATGCATAAAAGCGATAAAAGAACCCTAGTCCTCACTTAGGGCCACCGGAGCAGATATGCAAAACTGGGTAATATCATACCTAATTCTATGAAAATCACAATAAAGTCATTTAGTGCCTTTTGTTCTACTTTTAACCAAAACATAATACAATAGTGCTACTGCACAGGAGACTGTGCGATCTAAACGGGATGGTATCTTTTTGTTTCTTCTCCCCTTTCTCCATGGTGAGCATGCCCTCATGGAGCGGTAGCTCTCCACCGAACTCGAGCACCAGGATCTTATCATCGTTGAATAGATACACCTCCGTGGGCTCCAAATCTTGCAACCAATCGTCGTTTGCCATGGTGAGACCTCAATGCGGAGAGAAGAAACAAGGACAGAGGTTGTCAGGCGACGAGTGAGCAAGCACGAGCGTACTTGGAAGTGAATTGAGGCATGCATGGTTGACGACGAGATCAGCAGTGTTGAGGACGTGGAAGCGGGTGGACGGGATGACATTGATGGCGTCGGGCGTGATGCTAGACAAGGTGTAGGTCGACGAAGGCAAAACTCAAACTGTCGTGAACCACTGGAGTTGTGCCTAGTCGCGGAACTGGTCAGGCAAACCTGCCGCCGTCATCACCGTCGGTGAAGAGGGGGGGCCGATTTTTGATTCATGCACTGGACTCAGGATTAAGACGCTGCCAAGTCAGAGAGCCGGTGCTAGTAAACATCTGCACCCTTTGCTCCTCTCCCCTTCTTAGCTTAGATCTGGTAGTGACAGGAGTTGAGTATCAAATCTAATAACATCAAGATATATCAAGATTAGACATTACTAAATTTTAGTAGGGTTGAAAGCGAGAATAAATTGAACATATTATTACTTTTGTCACTTTAGTACTCAAACTAAAAGTAGAATACCCTCTACTTCGAGACACTTTGCACATTGAACCACTCAAAATTATACTTCAAGACTTTGCTAGTGCACGGGA
>BDMV01000003.1:22919002-23027480 GCA_008326285.1 Oryza officinalis | reverse complement strand
CATGTCCCCCCCCCCCCCCACCCTGTTTTTCATAGGTGGTGCTAAAAAAATCGAAGTAGGTATATAACTCATATTATCATCATCAGATCCAACAAGTATATATTAATTTGAATATTAGATCATTATTTATCATGCTGGAGAATAAATACATATGAGTTGTAAGACAACTGCTTTGACTACTTATATCAAATAATACTTGGAAGAAGGTCAAATAGTACTTGTAAAACAACCCACATATGATAGTATTTTTAATATAAAATTATCATGATATGATCGCTAACATTTGGATCACCAAATATCAATAACAATATCACGATGTACATGCATTTACGTAGAGGAACTATTTCCCAACCCAGCTACTTCCTCCTCGATTTACGAGCAACCTCCTCGTCATCAACCTAGAAGTCAAACATTACGCGCCTCACGCTTTTTCACCGTTGATGTGGTTAGCCTTTTTAAGCTTCCAGCATTAGAAGGTTTGAGATGCCCATGATGCTCAACGTACGTGGCCGGCCGACCAGACTTACGCCATCTTAGTTTTGTGGGGTACGTACCTACATAGCTATAGCTATAGGCAGCTAGCTAAGCTGCTCCGTGTTGCTGCGAGGTGGCCGAAAGCTTCCATGATTCATGAATTGCATTAGCTTGGTGATCAATTCATTCCATCGTACATGCAGTGATGCAGCGCATACATACATACATACATACATACATATACGTATATATATACACACACACATACATACATACATACATATATATATGTATTTGTGTACGTGTATATATGCATACATACATACATACATATACGTATATATATACACACACATACATACATACATACATACATATATATATATATATATATATATATATATATATATATATATATATGTATTTGTGTACGTGTATATATGCATATGGATGTATAGGGATGAAAACGGTTCGGAATATTTCCGGATTCCGGGCGTGTTTTCGGAAACGGAAAGTGTCGGTCGAAAATTTTTCGAAAACTTTCGGAAACGGAAACGAATTCGGAATTTTTTTCTCGGAAACGGAAACGAATATGATAAGACTATTATCCGTCGGAAACCGGAATCCGTCGGAAACTTTCCAGAAATGAATTCGGAAACTTTCCGGAAACAAATTCAGGTTTTTTCTCGGAATCAGAAACGAAAAAAATTCTCATATACAACTGAGTAGCTTCATCCTTCTCTACTCTAAATGTTTAGATTTATACTATGTATTGAGAAGTTTAATTAAATAGAGATATTTTTTTGGTCCAGTACTTTAGATTTTTTTCCTAATGACTATTTTTTTTATTTCTATTAGGTCATACCATCCAAATTATAATTATAATTAGTTATAGATGAATACAGTTTTTTTTCCAAGAAAGTAAAGTTTGCAACTAGCTGTATTATTATTAATTAATAAAAAAAATAAAAATATTGATTTATTGTCTTAGACAAAAAAATGTTTAGCTATGTCTCTTCGTTGATTTGAGAAGGTTAGTTTAAGGGTTTTTTATATTTCGATAAATATCCGTTACCGTATTCGCTCCGATTCGTATTCGTTCCGCTTTCGTATTCGATAATATTCGATTCCGTTTCCGTATTCGAGGTTTCCGATTCCGATTCCGATTCCGAAAAAAAATATGAAAACGAAAACGATAAAGGTGGTTTCCGTCCGTTTTCGAACCGTTTTCATCCCTATGGATGTATGTATATATATGTATATGTATGTATGTGTGTGTATATATATGAAAATACAAATTTGTACTCTAGTTCACTTGTACCCATAATCTATACCGTTGATGTGTTCCAAGATTTGTGTTACAAAATATACCTAATCTTAACTAAATGAATGCTTACTATAGGTAGAAAAGATTAGGTTGTTACACAATACGTATAATATGTATGTTGTATTTTTTACCAAATAAAAATTTTCAATAATAACCATATATGATATTTCGTGCATGGTATTTCTCTAATCCATTTTTTTATAACATGATATTTAGTCAAAATGAGAAAATGTAACTATTCCTCACTTTATCTACTCCCAATGTAATTATTTTCTTCTTTCACAAACTTCAATGCAATGATTATTCTAGAAATAAACTTATTTTGGGATAAATGGAAGGAGCTAAAGATGAACTTAATATGGGACGAGGGAGTATGTAATTTTGGGACTTACATATGTAATTTTAGAGACTTACAATGTAAATACAGGCTGACTATTTTTTCATGAAAAATATGACAGCACATATATAGGTAGTCTCAAAATTTTTCAAATATAATTATAGTATAATTGAAATGTAATTATATTATAACTAGTATATAATTACAAATGTAACTTAGATGTAAATTATATGTAACTAAAAAAGAAGTTAGCTCGGTGATAGGGATAGGTGCATATAAGTTAAAAATCATGGATTTGAGTCTTGGTACGTGTAAGAGTTTTTGTTTTTCTTGTCATGCACGAATCTCAACGCGAAACTAACGACTAATGTGAATCTCAAACACATCCAACGGTCAAATTTTTTTTTCAAGATTTAGCATATATATATATACATGTATGTATATATATATATATGTGTGTGTGTGTGTATATATATATGTGTATATATATATTATCTATCTATATATATATATCCTTTTCTTTCTTACTTTCTCGGTTTCTCCTCTTCTTTTTTAAACCTTTTTCTGTGATGCTGATCAGTGAACGTTAACCTACTCGCCGTCTTGTAGTTTGGTTTCTTTTTGCTATTTGACTGCATGAGTGCGACGGTCAGATCGATCGTCCTACCACCAATTCAATGATGAGGGGGAGCTTTACCTGCAGGTCTCAACGACATATTGGCATGGACCATCGACGCACAACGTATCTAGCTCGTCGTCGTTGATTACGTGGACAACTGTATGGTCAAAGTTTCAAAGAAGTTTGATCGAATCTGTCTTAAACGTTAATGCCTTCTGATTTTGCGGAGAAATCATAAACTAATTAGGGATTCGGTCCGATACAAAAAGTCCTAAGAAAGTATTTGAAACAAACAATTGAATCACGTACTTTTCTTTAAAATTTTTATAGATTAGAGATTTTTGGAGAAAAGTTAGTAAGAGCTCCAATCTCTTGAAGAGAAATAATTTGGGTCTAGCTCTCTCATCCAATTTTTTCTGTGGTCCACTAAAACAATCATTCCTGTATTTTTTTTGCGGTTTGCAATTGTCTGTTTTGTAGTTATGTTCCTATTAAAATAATATGTTTTTTCTTTTATTTTATTTTCCAATCTCGTGTTTCAGAAGAGCACTAAATATTTATGACTAGAGAAAATATTTAACTTTGGTCATCAATTTTTACTAGAATTTGGAGTGTTCAAAGAAAACTATTAAAAGAAATTTATAAAGTTTATTATAGTATTACTTTATGTATTATTATATTTCTTATGGAAGGTTTTTGAAATCTATGATAGAATATTCCAAAAACAGGGAATAATTGGCCGAATATTTCAAGGATATCGAATCATTTGACAATTCCCCAAAAGAGTCCAAAACAACTTGCGGTGAATGACAAATCACTGCAGAAGAATATATCCTCAGAAGATAAGCTAGCCATGCTATCAGGCATCGCCATGACACTTATGATCAATAGAAGACGTATAACTCTTTAGCAAGCCCATGATGCTGCAGTATTGTAAAAATAAGGATGAAGTATGAGTTGAGCCTCCCTCTCCGGCTTCTATAAAAGAGGAAGTTGACCGAACCAAGAGAACACGAAGGAGCTAGAGCCTTCAACTAAAGTCCCAGAAGCCAAGTACTTTTTAATTCTAGTAGTAACATGTTAAAGAGTCCACCTTGCTAGTATATTAGAGTAAGGATTGTAACATAATCAGTGTAATGTAAGCAAATCTTACTTTTATCATCGCTCGGAGCTCCAGAAAGGAGAAACCAGAAGTATGATATTTTGTGGATATGAAGTAGTGTTTTTAAGCATCCCTTACTTGATCCTTGAATTATTTATATGAGTTTAAATTCTACGCTAAAAACCTAGCTTGTAGGAGAATAGCTTTTCGGTAGTTCTCGCACATCATCCTACGTTCAACAGGCAAGAAGAACCTTTATCCTTTTGGGAGAACTGCCTAAGGAGATGATTTTTTTTTCTCTCATATATTTAGTCGTAAAGCTTATAAGCCACTAGTAAGCTTACCCAACTAGGGTCGCACACCCGGCTGTACATTGGTTTTGACAACCCGTACAGATCCTTAAATAATAATAATAATAATAATAATAATAATAATAATAAAGTTTGGTATCAGGGCCTTATCACCAAAATATGGTATGTTCTTTGGATATGGTCAAACTTTAATACTTTGGTTATCAATTTTTATCAGAATAAGGCCTTCTCAAAAAATATCTTAAAATAAATTTATAATATTTAATAATAGTAGTATTTTTAAATATAAATCTATGTATAGCATTTTATTTTTAAACTAAACAATACATGAGAATAAAGTTTGACCTAATCATCCTAAATGTCAACTATTTTTTACTGGAATGAATACCTTTTTCGTTTCCTTTTTTTATATAAAAAACAGGTTTAACACAAAAACAGGCCTTCTGAATCACCTATTGGGCTTCAAGTGCTATGAGCCCAATAGAAAAGGGCAATACAGTTTGGATTAAAGTTGTACAATTAGAAGCTTGTAACTTTTGTTCAGGTTGGGTCAGTTTCTGTTCAGAAGTAGGCCCAACACAGCCCAAGCAAGGCAATGCAAATTTGCAATATAAATCTGGAAATAAGAAGTAATTTTTTAGAAACTCCTTGCGAAATACAGAATGAAACACTATCAAGCTTATGTACTCTCAGGGGTCATTTGTCGATTCGTTGACTGAATTTACTCTTTTGATAGTGCAGTTCTGTTAGAAAGAGAATGCAAATATGGACAGAAACAAATAGCCAAATAGCTGGAGTAGCTCAGTTGGTTAGAGCGTGTGGCTGTTAACCACAAGGTCGAAGGTTCAAGCCCTTCCTCTAGCGGTATTTTTTTTATTTTTATAGGCTTTTCTGCTTTTCTGTTTGAACAATTTATATATGTGAGAATTTCAACAATTTTTGCTTTGTTGTTTGAACAATTTGTTTTCTACTTCTCTGCTTTGTTGTTTGAACAATTTATATAGAACCAATTGCTCATTTAACCCTGTTGCGAAGGTTAACTACCAATCGCTTTGCTGTTTGAACAATTTATATAAAGGGAATTGCTCATTTGATCCTGTTTTGAAGGTTAACTATCAATCTGATCTAATTTTTTTAGTTTGCTTATTTGACCCTGCTTTTCAAAATAGAAGATAAAAGCTGACCCTATTTCGTTTAGATGAGTTAACAGTGTTAACTAAGGAGCAAATAGTCCCTTTTGCCCTTACTTATTTGACCATGTTATATCAAAACGTGCATATATTCAGACCTTTTGACATATTTGTAACAAACTTGACATATCTTTCACATTTGACACAAGTTTGACAGATTTGTCTTCAATTTGACAAATTTGATTCAATTTAACAAATTTGACTTTAATTTGACAGATTTTTTACAAAATAAAGTAGACAAAATTTGACACAAATTTGGTACACTGATTTTGTTCTTGTGGTGGTGAGAAAGTAGTACCAACAAATCAGAAGAGGAAGCCGAGAACAACACCATCATGTTCTCCCCATACTCGTTTGTGCAGCAACCACTGTTGCTGATGCGGCGCGCCGCCGCTGTCTCATTCCCTCCGCGTGCCTGTGTCGCCACCCCCTCCTTCCTCTGCGCGCCGGCACCGGCGTCACCTCCCCTCCCTCCGTGTGTCAGCATCACTGCCGCTGTCGCCGCCGCCACCGCTGGCTTCCTCGGTGCGCCTGCACCACCCCCTTCTCGCTCCATGCGCTTGCGTCGCCACAGCCGTCCCATCTCTCCGCACGTCGGCGCTGCTGCTGCCTCCAACCCTCCACATGCCTGCGCCGCCGTTGCCTCCAACCCTCCATGCGCCCGCGCCGCCCCGCCTCTCTCCCTCTGTGCGTCGGCACCGACGCCGCTGCTCGCGCTAAGAGAGACACGAGAGAGAGAGATAAGGGTAGGGGGTAGGGAGATGGATAAGATTGAAGGAAGGGTATTTTGGCCAATTTGAATAATAAATAGATTTTTTTTTCTTTTTTCTAAATGAAACTCTAACGGTGTAGTGTAAATAGGGTCAAATAGTATATTCGATTTTGAAAAGCAGGGTCAAATAAACAAACTAAAAAAAGTAAGGTCAGATTGGTAATTAGCCTTTGAAATATGGTCAAATAATCAATTGTTTCATTTATTAATATATGTGAGAATTTCAACAATTTCTGCTTTGTTGTTTGAACAATTTGTTTCCTGCTTTGCAGTTTGAACAATTTGTGTGCGTGAGAATTTGAACATTGCTACATTGCTGTTTGAAGAATTTATATATGTGAGAATTTCAACAATTTTTGCTTTGCTGTTTGAACAATTTGTATGTGTGAGAATTTGAATATCGGTTTTGCTAGTTCACTTGCAATAGCTATAATTCACTTATACTTAGTTACAATACACCAAAATTAGATTTTACAATGGTTTTTGTCTCTAGATTTACGATTTTTGACATGTTTATCCCTTTTATATATTTTTTTTATTTAAAACAGGATGTATCCATTTGGTTGAAAAATATGCAAGATTTGAAGCTCCAAAACTATCAAAAGATCAATAGGTAGTCCCTTTGAATATTATTACTTTGTTGTTTGAACAATTTGTGCGTGAGAGAATTTCAACAGTTAGTATGCGTGACAAGTTTTAAATGTGTCAGTAGTTTTGTAGCTCTCAGCAAGAGGAAGAACAAATCTGCCATCTTATACATACAGATACATCAACTTAGCACGATCCAAAATCTGCACATCATTAGTTTGTACACCTATCGAAATCATCCACCCATCCATCCATGATAACAATCCCATGGTACAACAACTGGAATCCTGCGGCATCGTCAATGCATCCAAATCCCACAAAAATTCAAAACAACAACAACGAAAAAACGTATCCCAATCCGAGCCACCACCACCAGCATCATCATGAATTCATCATCATCAGGAGATGGAGTGGCGCCAGCATCGCTGGAAGAGCACCTTGGCGCCGAGCTGCTGGAGCTTCGGCTCAGAGGCGGGGCGCATTTGGAAGAGCGAGTTGAGGCGGCGCGCGAGGCTCCGGAGGAGGCAGTTCGCCGGGCCGACGCGCACCAGCTCGCGCTTCATGCTCACGTGGTCCTTCTCCAGGTCGGTGAGCCCAATCCGCATCCGCGCCACCTTTAGCTTCAGCTCCCGGTTCTCGCGCCGCATCGACATGTAGTTGTCCCGCGGCGACATCGCGCCGCTCCCCACCCCGCTTCCCGACCGCATCCCTCCGCAGTGCGACCCCGACGATGCGGCGGCGGCGGCGCACCCGAAGATGAGCACTGCGTCGTGGCCGCCGCCGCCGGTGGTGGTGGTGGTGGTCCCGCCGCCGCCGCTGCCGGCTGGATCGCGCTGCCGGGGCGGAGCTGCTCGAAGTAGAGCACCTGCATGGCCATTTGCACGGGGAGGCACTCGTTCTGTGCTGCGTGGCTGCATGCGTCGGGCGTTAGCCGCTTGTGGTCGATCGCGTTGCACATCCTGTACCTCTCCGCCTCCTTGATGTTGGGGTGCACCTGCTCGATCGAATCCATCGATAGTAAAGTCATCAATCATCGCAGATTCAGAGAGGAGAAGATGAGATGACGATGTCAATGTAGGTTGCGCACGTGCCTTGAGGAAGATGTTGACAGCGCGGTAGAGGCTGTCGGTGACGAGGCGATCGTGGTCGGTAGATGCATGTTTGCACCGTTGATTTGAGCGGTTACCGCGTAACCGTGATGTATACCGTAGTTATCGCCGATTTACCGTGGTTTGTCCACTAATAGAGTGTTGAATGTTGTGCAAATGTTAAATGTTGTGCAAGTTATAGTTTTGTAGGTTGTAGAGTAATTAGATTTGAAAAGATTGTTGTTTGTTGACATATGAAGTACGGTGAAATAGATCAAATATGGTTTGGTAGTGAACTAGTAAACTAATGATGTGAAAAATGGTATTTGTTCATAGAGTTGATATGATATATTATTGTTGGGTTAGTCGATTTGTTCATGAGTACCGATGTACATTTAGTGTAATGATGATGGGCTGGACTAATTTGTTATTACATTACATAAGGTTAATTATGTCGTCTTGGTGATTTCGTTCATAATGCCATATTTTTTCCTTATGATTTAGGGTGAAGATGATAGATAGTAGAGACCCTGTGTGGGAGCACGGGGAGAACATAGCATCTAGATTTCGTTAAGTGTTGTCATCATAAAAGGAGCGGTGGTGGGACAACTCGACTTAAACTTCACTGGGCGGGAAGAGAAAAAGGGACAACATATTGCAATTCATTGCATCTAGATGTCTGTGAATACTTCAGGCGCGAGTTGGATAGGATAAAAGATATAGGTGACAGGCGTAAGAGTGATAAGTCAAGAAGGGTTGAAGCGGCAAGGGTCAACTATTATGATCTAACAGGTGATGCCGACGAAGAGGAACAAATGGATGCGGCCATGAAAGCCTCATGGCAACAAGAAAATTTTAGGAGGGATGTGAAGGATCGAGGTGGCACATATGAGTGTGCCTCTAGCACTGAAAGTGAATATCCAACGTACGTGTACAACCAACCCCAAGCTTCTAATTATTCTCCTTCTACATGGGTGTATGAGTGACAAAAGTCTCAGGGGTATGCTCAATTGTACACTCAGTGACAATTAACAACATCATATACATGTCAAAGTTGGTAGGAATACAAAGCAGGGTTGCTACACTCACACGGCTTGATGCTCATGTTCATAGAAGAGTACAACATGACATACAATCAGTGGAATACCTAGCTATGTTCTATGTCAGTATGTCCTTGTTTATATCCTTCGTTTCAACCTAGAACTTCTATATTCATGTTGCTTGTCATATGAACTATCATATATGTACTCGTGGATATTATATTGTGAACTCTATTATTTCAGCTACATAGGGACATTATAATGCTTTCAAATACGAGGTTCTTGAATTGTTATTGTTGAATTATTATGCTATGAATTGTTGAATTGCTTTGAAGTCCATAATATAGAAAATGTCATGCCGAGTTTTTGTATTTTACATCCAAAAGTTAAGTTTGAAAATATCCTATATATTTTTCTAATTATCCCTAATTTCTACACACATTAAAGTTTTTTTTAATTTTTTTAGGCGTTGTTCTGTTCTGTTATTCAAGTCACGGTTACTGCTCCACTCCGTGCGGTAACCGCGAAACCGTCAAATTTTTGAATTCAAATATTTCATGGCGAAATTCATGCGGTATTCGGCGGTTACCGCGGTAACCGTCTTATCGCGGGGGTGCGATAACCCCCCTTCAAATGATAAGGGAAACTCTGGATGTATCCATTTGGTTGAAAAATATGCGAGATTTGAAACTCGTACAAAGATCAATAGGTAGACCTTTTGAATATTATTACTTTGTTGTTTGAACAATTTGTGCGTGAGAGAATTTCAACAGTTAGTATGCGTGACAAGTTTTAAATGTGTTAGTTGTTTTGTAGCTCTCAGCAAGAGGAAGAACAAATCTATCATCTTATACATACAGATACATCAACTTAGCACGATCCATAATCTGCACGTTAATTTGTACACCTATAGAAATCATCCACCCATCCATCCATGATAACAATCCCATAGTACAACAACAACTGGAGTCCTGCGCCGTCGTCAATGCATCCAAATCCCACAAAAATTCAAAACAACAGCAACGAAAAAACGTATCCCAATCCGAGCCACCACCATCATCATCATCATCATGAATTCATCATCATCAGGAGATGGAGTGGCGGCGGCGTCGCTGGAAGAGCACCTTGGCGTCGGCGGTGGCCTTGGCGCCGAGCTGCTGGAGGCCCGGCTCGGCGGCGGGGCGCATCCGGAAGAGCGAGTTGAGGCGGCGCGCGAGGCTCCGGAGGAGGCGGTTCGCAGGGCCGACGCGCACCAGCTCGCGCTTCATGCTCACGTGGTCCTTCTCCAGGTCGGTGAGCCGCATCCGCATCCGAGCCACCTCCAGCTTCAGCTCCCGGTTCTCGCGCCGCACCGACGCGTAGTTGTCCCGCGGCGACATCGCGCCGCTCCCCACCCCGCTCCCCGACCTCATCCCTCCGCAGTGCGACCCCGACGACGCGGCGGCCGCGGCGGCGCACCCGAAGAAGAGCGCCGCGTCGTGGCCGCCGCCGCCGGTGGTGGTGCTGGTGGTGGTCCCGCCGCCGCCGCCGGCCTGGATCGCGCTGCGGAGGCGGAGCTGCTCGAAGTAGAGCACCTGCACGGCCATCTGCACGGGGAGGCGCTCGTTCTGCGCCGCGTGGCTGCACGCGTCGGGCGTCAGCCGCTGGCAGTCGATCGCCTTGCACATCCTGTACCTCTCCGCCTCCTTGATGTTCGGGTGCACCTGCTCGATCGAATTCGTCGACAGTAAAGTCATCAATCATCGGAGATTCCGATCGATCCATCGAGAGTAAAGTCATCAATCATCGGAGATTCGGAGAGGAGAAGATGACATGACAATGTCAATGTCGGTTGCGTACGTGCCTTGAGGAAGATGTCGACGGCGCGGTAGAGGCCGTCGGTGACGAGGCGGGCGTGGTCGGGGAGGAGCTCGGCGAGGGAGATGAACTTGGAGGGGAGGAGGTTGGAGTCGAGCGCGATCTCGGCTAGGTAGCTGTCGAGCAGCTTCGACGCCTTCACAAGGAGGCTCTGCTTCGGCGACCTCGGGCTGTCGTAGTCGAACCCGCCGCCCACGACGTCCTCGTCGTTGCTGTCCTCGTCGAGGTTGAGGAACACCGCGAAGATCCTCGCCACCACGTCCGTGTCGTACAGCGTGTGCTGCTGCCCCGCCGCCGCCGCCACGGCGAGAGGCCCGGCGGCGACGAGGATGTCCTCCAGGATGGCCTGGTCGAGATGCATCCCGATCCGCTTCTCCAGGTCAGCCCTGCAGATGCTCGACGCCGACACCGCCATGGCCGTCTTGAGGAGCCCCGACAGGAAGGCCATCGGCACGGGGCTCTTCTTCGACTGCGCCGGCAGCAACCCCACGATGGTCTCCACCACGGCGCGCTGCTTCTTGACGGCGTCGGTGTCGCCGCCGCATTTGGCGCCGGCCTGGATGTCCCTCGCCATGAGCCCGTGCAGCGAGTTCTGGGCGTAGTTGATGAGGATGCGGGTGACAGTCTCCTGCTTGAGCCCCTTGGACTTGACGGCGGAGAGCAGCCGCTGGAAGAAGTCGAGCCCGAGCCCGGCGACCGACTTGCCCCACCAGTCCCCCAGCGAGTCGAGGTCGACGGCGGCGGCCACCACCACCGCCTGCGGCGGCGGCTTGAGCTGGTCCAGCTTGGACAGCCCGGACGTGAGCTGCTCCTTGCAGACGTTGTTGGCGATGGCGGCGATGAGGCGCGGGACGAGGTTGACGTCCTCGGCGGCCGGGAGCAGCGCCTCGCAGCTGAGGAGCACGGCGACGGAGCTGGCGATGCTGGGGAGCACGGCGTCGCGGAGGAACGCCTCGGCGCGGAGCTCGAGGTTCTTGTCGGAGAAGTCCTCCGTCATCTGCAGGTAGTGCGCGGCGCAGCGGAGCATGGCGACGTTGCCCACCGTGACGTCGACGCCGACGCCGTAGCAGAACTTGGCGGCGAGCTCGAACGCCGCCGCGCCACCCGGCGTGCCGTGGAGGCCGAGCCGCGCCAGCTTGCCGTCCTTGGCCTCCGCCACCGCCCGCCGGATCTTGCCGCTCCGGGACACCAGCGGGAACTGCGCGAGCAGCTATGCCATCGCCATTAGCGCACAACATTTTCAATTTCTCCGTGCAAGCAGTAGCAACAACAACAACAACAACAAGATGCTCTTACCTTGTGCAGGGCGAAGCTGGACGTGCCGACCTCGACGGTGAGGTCGCTGGAGACGTCGGTCGGAGGCCTGCATGCAAGATGACGATCCAAGGTACACAATTTTCACAATTAGCATGCAAAATTCTTCCATAATTAATCGTAATTACTGCAAATTGTGTTGCTCATCAACAACGACGACAAGAACAATGATCAATATACCATTCATTGGCGTGGCGGCTGGTGAGCGTTGGCCGGAACGCCCTCTTCCCGGAGATGCTCTGCCTCAGCTCTGTCACCGTCGCCACGCCCATCTCTCTCTCTCTCTCTCTCTCTCTCTCTCTCTCTCTCTCTCAAATCTCTCTCTTCACAAATCAGAATGGGAGTACTAACAGCAAGTGTGATCAGTGCAAAGGATGGCGCTTTATATTTTTGTTTGTCTCCTAGCTCAGCTGCAAGCGTGTTCTGAGCTTCTGTGCTTTGCAGACTTGCACTTGGGTGTCAAGAAACTTGTAGGAGAGAGTAGAGAGAGAGGTGAAGTGAAGAGAAAGCTCTTAAATCTTATAATTAGGATTTAAGGGCTAAGTGGCGAGTGTGCGGTGTGGGAGTGCGTGCATAAAGCTACTACTACAAGCTGTGATTGTGAGAGCCTGTGCATGAGTGAGTACTATCTGAAATTCTGAATATCTGATGGGCTAAGCTAGCTAGCTGTACAAAATAACAAAAACACTGGTGCTATTGCAAATTGCAAAGTCATTTTGGCTATCTTGATGATGATGATGAGGGCACACAAGCTGCTGCTGCAAATTCATTTTGGCTAGGAAGGATTGATGAGCCATGAGTTACAATCTGAAAAAAAGGAGTAGGGGGGCAGTGAGCATCATGTAGGCTTTTCTGCAGTTGCTTCTTGTCTCTCCTAATGACCGCTCTTATGATGCAGGGTAAGAACTGCCGGGAGGGAAAATGGTTAGCTGCAATCATGCCAATTCATGCCAAATGTGTCATAGAAAAAGATTAATCATATATATCTGTATCACAGTGGCACAGGAACAATGAACAGTAAAAATACAGGGGATGTTGCCAAATTCCATCGCCTACTACTCCATCAGGACGTGACAATGTCGCCAATGAACAGTAAAAATACAGGGGATGAACAGTAAATTGCTGTTTCTGTCGAGTGCCGTCACTACTCCATCAGGACGTGACAGCAGCTAGGTGTCAATTATAAGCTCTAGAGTTGCTAATGGTAAGAGCAATTCTCCCTCAAGTGATAAAACGGCTTTTCTCAAACTCACATGCATATCCATTTTTTTCCTTCTAATGATGTCTCCTTTGGAAGTACGAATTTTATAGGAATTAAACTATTCTCACATCTGAGCTTAATCTACTGTTTTAAATTCCGTGATTTCCATGAGTAGAACATTAATCAGCTTCAGTTAATAAACTTTGTGTAAAACTCCAGAAATGCTTATCGTCGACCTTGTTATTACCTCAAGCGGCATTTGTGATGAGCAATGTGATGCTCATGTTGTCACCTTATCTCGGCATGGTTGAATCTAACTTTGGTCTGATATCTCATCGTACCGCTGGCCTCTAGATTATCTCCCAATTTTGAAGCGTGTGTGGGGATCCCAGGGCGAACAAACTTTCTGCCATAAAAATTTGCACGGGCAATGGCTTTCTGTTATTCTTCTGGTCTAAAAGCTGCTCTGCTGGTTGAATTGGTGCCATGTGAGGTGCAAATCATTTGTGGCACTGACTCTGTATAAGATATGGTTCACAATGTTTATATCTTAAATTACCATGTGGAATACTCCAAAGCAGGCTTATCATCAGCAGGGTAGTTTGCATAATGCACTTAGTACAAATAAAGTGAATCACTAGTAAGCCATGAGAAATGTTAATTAAGGCAAATCTTGATGTGCTATTCTTTTGCTTGTTGAGTTTTGTAGTCTTAAAGTTCTGTAATTTCCTTTTGCTACCAACAGAGGATCTTGATTCCATATTGAGAATAGCCTGCTACAAAGTGAAGGAGAATAATTGTATTTAATTTACTTGATTGATATCTTAGTTGATCGTCAAAAAAACAAAGATTGATATCTTAGTTGTTGCATGCAATTACTCGCTGGATTCCCGTGGACCAGCATTGGCGTTTAACAAGAAAGTGAAAATCCCATGATGGTGCATGACTAAGCCCTGGGTTTTTTATAAGCCAAAAGGAGGATCAAAAGAGGGGGCTTAAGGCAAAAGAGAAGCAAAGGCAAAGGCCAAGGCCTAGTTAAACAAAAGGGGTAGGTATTCTTTGGCACCCAAATTGCCTGGAAAGCTTAGCATGCCAGCATGCATTAGCTCCTCTCTGTCCTGTGGGCCATGCAACCTAATTAAATTGCCAATCTATATACCGCCTGCGTCCCAAAATATAAAGGATTTTGATTAGATGTAACGTATCCTAGTACTATGATTCTGAACAAGAAATATGTCTAAATTCATAGTGCTAGAATATATCACATCCAATCAAAATTTCTTATATTTTGGGATGGAGGGAGTATGTAGTAGGTTGTCACCAACCGGTTTATTTTAATAAACTACCTAATGGCTATATTGGCTAAGTAGATTTCTTGAGTGTGTGAGTGTAAAGCATTTTGTCAGAGTCAGACTGGAAATCATAAGGAGGGTGGCAAACAGCAGAAGAATCTTCTTGTTATTTGAAAAACGACAGAGCCCACACTGAAGCTTGCTTGCTTGTTTGCTCCCATTCGATTGTGTTCAGCCTTTCTTCTTCAGAAATAGAGACTATTATTATCCTCATCCTAATGCTACTCTTTGCACTGTTAAGTAGGAGTATTACCAAACAAGCTAGGACACACATGCAGGTATCATTAAAAGCAGTCCTACTAGTACTGCAGTTAAATATACTCACTAGCTTAAAGTTTACTGAATTCTAAGATGATCTCTCCGGTTGTTTCAAGTGGCTCGTAGTATAACTCTGATGCTTGATCACATTCGTAGGCTTTCAACGATTGAGTAGCGGAATTTCACTTTGTGAACAGCAGCCTCCACTAACCATTCTCTCTCTAAATAAGAAAAAACTTTAATTTACAACTAGTAGTTCAGAACGCAAGTCATCCTCACATTTCCACCCTCTCCATTTATTTTCCATCTGATCGATTGATCTGAGATTCAGATATTTATCGTCGGACAGAGACAACGTTTGAGACTTTGAGTCCCCCAAATGCCGGACTGCTCCTCATGACCGGTCCTTTCCCAACTTCTTCTCTTCTCACATTTCCAAACTGCTAAACGATATATTTTTCGTAAAAAAATTATAAACGAGTTACTTTAACAATTTTTAAGTTTTTAAGCTAATCCTAATTAATCACGTGCTAATTTGCTGTTTCGTTCCGTTTTACGTGTCGAGATGGAAGAATTGCCAACCTCAAACCTTATAGAGCTAGCTGAAACGACCTGACGAGAGAGGGAGGGAGCAGGAGGAGGACGAAGGAACACATGACGAACACGCGAGAGAAAGGGAGAAAACCTGCGTCTCGCCACTGGCGCATCGATGGGGACTGCGACTCTGCCGCTTGGAATCATTAGGCGTTAGCGTTAGCGTTAGCGTAGGCCACAGGTGCCAAGTGGTGATGCATCCATATGCTTCCATCCTCATGGTCATGGACTCAAGGGCTCATGGCAGGGCAGGCCGAAAGGAAGGCGTCTCATCATCATCTTCAATCTTTGCTTGGACTCATCACTGACCTCTCTTTTGGCTAACTTATCACGCATTGTTCGTGATCAAAGCTACGTACAGTCTGTATTAGACTGCAATGGCATCAATTAGCCAGTTAGTTAATTAGTTCATCTGATCACTAGAGATGATCGATCTGTGTGTACAACCGCTGCCTGATTCGCTACGCGGACAAAAGTGCTACTTTGATGATCTGTGCTGCTGGCTATGTACGCATTTACGCAATGCGGTGCCGGCGGAAAGGGGCGCATTCGTCCGCGCGAGCTGCTGGAGCCCGGCTCGGCTTGCATTGCTTGATGGAGCAAAAAGGGCGGCCATGGGCATGGCGGTTCGGCGGACAACATGGTCTGTGCTTTGGGGGTTTTTAGAGCAAATTTGATAGTATAGTTAACTATTAATTAATTTTAAAGTTAATATAATAGTTTATTCATATAGTAGTTACCTACAAATATATACTGATACATCATTGATACACGATCTCATCTTTTATACACACAATATTTTAAAGTTCGTGCAGCTAGCTATAAATCTGTAGCCTTTTCTTTTTTTTTTTATCTTCACATATGTTTATATCTCTTATCTGGCTGGAGCTAATAAGCTAATAATCATGGCCGCCGCCGCCCGGCTGTGCACATGAACGAAGATGATGCAACTTTTGGCCAGCCCAAGCCTTTGGAAATTGGAGTTTGGAACGTGCGGATTTACATATCCTCTGGTTCCCATGAAAATCGAACTGATTTTTCTGTACAGTTTTTCTGTAAATATCCCCATGTATGATATGTTTTCTTCAAATCGCCTATTCTTCTATTTGTTAGTCAGCTGCAACCAAAATTTAATTTTAAAATTGATTTAAAAGTTTTTTTTTCATCGTAGTATATTTTTCATCACCATCTTTTATAAATCACTAATAATACAAATATAAAAATTTTTATCTATAAATTAGTTGTTTTATC
Source organism: Oryza officinalis (assembly GCA_008326285.1). Lineage (NCBI taxonomy): Eukaryota > Viridiplantae > Streptophyta > Magnoliopsida > Poales > Poaceae > Oryza > Oryza officinalis. The sequence goes on along the minus strand of BDMV01000003.1, from coordinate 23,010,805 downwards.
AGCCGTAACTTAAACGATCATAGCAGTACATATAATTGACTACTACTGCCTCTGTTCAGAAATACAATACGTATTTTGATTGTCTGTTCAGAAATACAATACGTATTTTGATTGTCCGGTTAACCTTTGACCAATTATTAATCCAATAACATTCGCATTTGCTAAAATACTGTCACCACATTTTGTAGCTGATTAGCTTTATAAAAAATATTATTGGATTCACGTTCGAAAGTGATTTTTAAAAATGGGTTTGAAAAGTAATATCCCACACACTAATGAAGATGAGTTTTAATCCTAACCCTACGTCATTTCCCAATCTCAATCCTGGACCATAGCCCTATATACTCATTTACTCAATCATAATGCTATCTTTGTCCTAAAATATAAAAACCTAATACTAAATATGACACATCCTAATACTACAAATCTAGACAATGAGCATGTCCAAATTCATAATATTAAAATATGTTTCATCCAGTACTAAGATTATTATATTTTGGTACGAAGGGAGTAGCACTCAATGTCACAGCCCTCTTTAGTCCTTGTTTGACAGGCTGGAATTGAGGCCCATTTACTGGCCACGAGAGGGAGAAGTAGGTTTAGCCAAAGGCCCAAAAAGTAAAGGAATAAGTTCACTTTAGGTATCTTAATTTGTCTTTCAGTTTGATTTTCGTTCTTTAACCGAAAAATCAGATATAACCCATTCTCTAAGTTACAAAACCAGTTCAGACAAGGTCCCTCGGTAGTATTGTCCCCAGTTTTGGCTGATGTGGTTCCTTTGACTAGGTCTTCGTCTCATGTAGCGTTGATGTGACGCTTACGTGACAGTTTAATCCCAAAAAGAATAAAAGGAGAAAAATTAAAAACCAAAAAATTAAAACAAAATATGCAAGGCCCATATGCCATTCAAACAAGAAGATAAAAAATAGTGAGACCCACATGTCAATGGGTCCCACTTTCTCCACCTCACCCTCTCTACCTCTCTTTCCACCGGTGAGCGCGCTAGGAGGCCGACGAGTGGGCCTTAGGGATGTGACCTCGCCGCGCTCGCCATGATGCCTTCCCTCTCCTTCCTCCACCTCACCGCCAACTCAACCCCACCCCACCCCACCCCGTTCCACTCCTCACCTCTCCCCCGCTCCCATAACCCCCACCTCCTCCTCCATCACCGCCTCTCCCTTTGCACCGACCACCCATCATAGCACACCGCCGTGGCGGGCGAGAACCTGTCCACCGGGAACGAGGCTAAGAGGGGCGAGGTGGGGAGGCCGGCAAGGGGATCGGGGAGGGAGGAGACGACGCGTGGCGTCCTCGTACTTATGGCAGGTGAGGTCAGGGCGGGTGGGGAAGCGGCGGCCGTAGACGGAGCAGGAGTAAAGGACGGTCAGGGCAGCGACGCCGGAGCACTTGGCGCGACGCTCCCGGCGTTTGTTGGCGACCTAGGCGGGGACATGGGAGAAGGCGTGGCGGTTGGCGAAGGCCGAGACGGACACGACACGATCGAGGAGGGGTGCTGAGGGGTTCATGGCGCCCTCCGCATCCGGTTTTATCCGGTTGTGTGGTTTGAGGCGTGGCGGTTGTATCCGGTTTTGTGATTCAGGAACGAATTTCGGACTCGGCGATAAATTGAGGGATCCGAAGTAAACTTATTTCAAAAGTAATATATACTGGCCCAAATCGGCCCAAACCCAAGGGGGAAATCGCACCACAGGGCCCAAACCCCTCGCCGGTCGCCGCCACTCTCGTCCCTCTCCCTTCCCCGAGCGCCGCCGCGGCGCCGCCTCCCTCGCTTCGCTTCCAACTCCGAGCGCCGCCTTCTCCCCAAGTCCGACGGCATCGCTGCCTCCATCCTCAGCGAACTCGGCCTCCGTATCTCTCACACTTCGAGGACCGCCTCCTTTGCGCGGAGGTGGGCGCGCGGCGGCTGGCTGGCTGGCTGCTTCCCGCGCGCACGGTGCTCCGCCGCGTGCCTCGGAAGGGACCCGACGTTTCTTGTTGCCCTTGCTTGCTTCCTTCGCAGCCGCGTCCGCTTCGCTGCTGCTGCGCCGCTTCCTCCCCTCGTCGGCGTCTTCTTCGTCTCCCGCTCGCTCCGCAGCAGGAGTCCCCACCATGTAAGCAACATCTCGACAATCCTGTGTTGCGTAGCCTTAAACCTGTGTGATTTACAAGGTAGGGCGTTGAATTAGATTTTACGTGTAGTGTGCCTTAGAGCTGTTCGACACAATGCCCAAGCCGCATGACGATGGTTAGTGGCGTGCTTCCTTCCATAATTGCCATGTGTATCGCCGTATTGGCGTTGAATGAGCCAGGCTTATTGTTGTCCACATCATTTTGATTACTATATGTACTACTATTTGTTTCTGTTGTGTATCCGAAATAATAATCTGGTTTTCTGCTGCAGACTGCTGCATCTGTTCTTGGATCTGTGGATGTTTGGAATTACTACTGTTGAGTAAGCCATGCGAGGAAAGCTTTGGAGAGGACTTGGCCCTTTCATATTTAAGCGTCATATCTCAACATCTCAGACCTCATTATCTTCATCTTCCTCATCATGCTCCGCAATACAGCCCTGGCTCTTTGTTGGTCTCGGTAACCCTGGTGAGAAGTATGAATGCACCAGACACAATGTAAGCTTTGCATCTCATTCTTGTCTTGGTCATTTAATTGTTCTATGATTTATTTTCAGAATCCTACGACACCCTTTTTCGCTGCAGGTTGGCTTTGATATGATAGACATGTTTGCACGATCTCAGGGTATATCTCTGACCAGACATCACTTCAAGGCACTATTTGGGGAAGGTTTGACTCCATACATCTGCTCCCAGAGAGAATGTATTTGGACCCTTTGAGTTGTGTATACTCTGTTCTCTCGGTTCAAAGGGCTGAATTGAAACTGTTGTCTTGTCTTTCCATTGATGCAGGAATGGTCGAAGGTGTTCCTGTTTTGCTTGCTAAGCCTCAAACATATATGAATCTCAGTGGTGAATCTGTAAGCATCACTTTTAGAAGTCTTTCCATGTTTTAGTATCTGATTTCTACTCTTCCTTACTATCTTGGAATAAGTCTATTTCGTGTCAACTCTTGGCGTGGTTTAAATTTTGTCCCTGAACTCTAAAAGCAAATCGTTCTGGCTCATGGTTTATTGCCACTACTTATCTTCCAACAGTTCCGTTTCCCCTTCAAGCATGAATGCCATGCCCGGATGCCCCTGTCCTGGTTATTTACTGATGGCCCATGTTCTCCTTCATGGGCATATCTTGTAATGTTTTGTTATTCCTTTTTTTTATCAACCCTGGGATCGAGTTCACCAGATTCATGAGATGCTAGTATTGCCACTGAAATCTGTTCCACCTAACTCAACAGAAGAGTCAAACTCTGCTGCCACCAGTTCACTGGTTCACCTCATTCATGTCCTACATGTATTTGACATGCTGCATCTAAATCCCCTCATTCATTCCGGAGAATAGAGACCAGCTGTTTGCTACCAAGAATGCAGTTGTGGAGCTTAGGCTGAATTTCAGATGGGCCAACATTATCAGCCAATAACAAGAAAGAGAGGGGCATTTTGTAATTTAACAGCTTGTTTTTTTTTCTTTTGAGATGGGTAAATATGTGCTACATTTACTTTAAAGCTTGCAAAGCTGGGGGAGGCCAGGATCCATGTTGGTCTGTACGGTCCTCTGCCACTGCCAGAATGGTTTGAGGCCAAAGTGTGGTTGCTTCAATGGAAACACTGATGTCGTCGTCATTGGTGGCAGGTCTCTTGAGTTATTAGGATGCTACATTAAACTTGTTGAGGATTGGGCTTATTTACTAGTGGAAGTGATGCTATTACTCATCAGAGTTTTCTGCCCACAGTCAGCCTGGAGAATGAATATGTTACTGCAATGGGTAGGCTATGGGTGACCAAATAGGTTCAGTCCAATTGAGCTAATTTAAGTTGATATAACCATAGGGCAATCCTAGCACTACTTTTATCTTGATTTTGAGAAAATATAGAACATATACCATATTTGGATGTTTATGGAGTGACGAAGAACGAAATGCATGAATGTTTTTGATGGTAGTAACTGAATCACAACGAAATGCATGAAGGATTTGCTAAGTGCCATTTCCCCCTAAAATCAATTATGTCTGCAGCCTTATTTTGGTTGGTGCAACCAAAAGCCTAGCAGCCATTAGATATTTTAGTTGCTATGACTTGAACATGAAATCTCAATACGTAATAAGAATACATACCGATGTCTGTTTTGGTTAGTTCTATGTCTTATTTCTTAGACAGGTTGAGTGTAATTCGGCTTGTAGAAATTCCTTTAACTGGACATAAAAATTTGGTTAGACCACACTGAGCCTGATCTGATGACTATTGGTGATAAGTCTTTTTTTGGCCTATTGCAGGTTGGGCCACTTGCTGCCTATTATAAACTACCACTTAATCGTGTCCTTGTGGTAGGTATTGTTATACCTAATCTTTACGAGCGCTAAGTTACATGGCAATCTGACTTCTCTGGTGTGAGTTTCAGGCATTTGATGACATGGACCTGCCCTGTGGAGTTCTTCGTTTACAACCTAAAGGAGGATATGGGCGCCATAATGGGTCTGTGGATTTTATAATCATGTGTTTTAATGAAGTAATTTGTCGAATTTAATTTGTCATTCCAAAGGGCGACCTGATAAGCAAGATTCTGACTACCTCATCAAGAAGAGACAACAGATTCTTCCCTTATAATTTGTTTACTTAATTACTTTTTTTTTTGTTTGTAGTGGTAATTTTTGCATGCACCTTTCCATTTTCCCCTATGAACATTTTCTTTTTCTTCCTTTTGATAGCTTGAGATAGCCATAGTTCTCTTGATAACTATTTTATGTTTGCAAATAAGTTTTTTTTTTGACATTGACAACATATTTACCTTCCTAGCTTATCAGGGTGAAGAGCTTGATATACCATTTTCGTAAGAACCGAGAATTTGGTCGATTAAGGATTGGTAGGTTTAACATCCGTGTTCATTTTCCCCCTTAATGTGGATAAATATTCATACTTTAACTTATTCAGGAATTGGACGGCCACCTGGCCAAATGGATCCCAAAGCTTTTGTGCTCCAGAAGTTTAATAAGACCGGTCGAGAACGGGTAAATATCTATATGGCTAGTACTTGGTAGTTCTTGTATCATGCCTTTTTTTTTTTGAGTTTTTGTACAGTAATCATTGGATGATTTACTTCCATAATTCTCACTGGATGATCATGCTCATTTGCTGGGATGGCTATATTCTGCATGTAAGCGAACCACACCTAGATTTATTCTACTTAAGTTTAATCTTAATAAATTTATGTAGTGCTGTACACAAATGAGAGATGATTTATAGGCTTGCAACATGTCTATTTTTAGAAGATTGGCTTAATCTTCTGGTCAACTTCCATGTGGTGTGCCAAGCCAATCCCGTGAAGTACACAGCCCTCGAGATCTCTTAAATCTCGATTGTTTTAGGTAATGGCACAATGTTCTAGAAATTGAACTGCTGGGGCGAAGTTACTTGGAGGATTTGTTATGACAATCTCTGTTATGCACTCTTAGCGATTTTTTTTTCCTGGCCATGGAATCATTCTGGTGACATCATATTTCCAGAAACACTATATTTAACTTAATTATTTCACTGTCACAATATTTATTATTCTGTATCTAACGACTCTCAAGAATTGTGTTGTGACGAGTAGAGTCTTATGCTTGCATGTTTTGTTTTAACCTAGATTGATTCAGCCATAGAAGAGGGTGTTGAGATTCTGAAGTTGGTTGTTACCAAGGGTTTGACGGAGGCTGCAAGATCATCAAATGTGGATCAGAAGTATAAGCATCTCACGTCACACGACCTGCAACTGTAAAGATGACGACAGACGCTGCTTATCTGAGAAAGCGATCTCTGATGCGCTATTACCTGTTGAATGCCTCATGGGAGAACCTGGTAACATCCAAACCGCATGACTCATTGATTTGTCACACTACAAGGATTGGCTTTGTAAGTTTTGATGCTGCCAATGTTTTTTTTTATACTTTTGTACAACTGACTCAATTATAAAAACTTGGAAGGTTCTGTTCTATCTACCACGCGCTTTGATAAAGATAGAGCTGATAATTTTTCTTTAAAGAAGATTTATCCATTTTACCCCGTATTCAGACCTATTACTTATACCAGGTGCCAAAAATCTTCAGCTAGATCCCATGGACTGAATGGACGGAACCGAAGAAACAACAAAAACACACAAGAGTAAGTAGTACTTTCCGTAGTACCATACATTCTCTGAATAACTGGGAGCTGGGAATATTAGGAAAACCACATGAGCACATATATTCATGCGCCCTGCAGCCCCAGATTAATTAATTTTATTTGCTCTTCAGTCCAAACTCACCGTCTAACATTGCAATTTGATGAACTGTATTCGACCAAATGACACGTACTGTGAAAAACAGAGATGAACGCATAGATTTTTGTGCTGCCTCAACAAACGCAGCTTTTCTGATCCATTTCAACTGAAATATAGGGAGAATTACACTAGTCATGGCAAACAGTTTGCCACGCACGACAACAAAACAACCGAGCAAACTAGAAGCAAACTGTAAGCACAAACACTTTTTTTTTTCCCTTGCGAGGACACAAACACCTAATTATACGTGTGCACACAATTTATTCAACAGTCATATATAACAAATTAAAGACGTGACGATAGTGTGGCTGATGGGAAGATCATCTAGGCATCATATTAGTATATAGTAATTCACTGAATAACTGGGAGTATATATCTAGATGGGGATAGGCTCGACAAACTGCTGCTTGATGGTCTTCATGTTGAGCTTGCTGAAGGTGTAGGCGTCTTTGCTGCCCTGGAACAAGAACATCATGCTCATCGCTAAGTTGGCGACTCGGTTCACAGCCGGCACAAGCGAGGAACGCTCAAAGCGTGCTTGATTGATAGTTTTCCATGCGTCTTCGACCATATTACCTATCACAGCCGTAGCTACCTCACCAGTGACATTATGCTCCTTCATATAGGACTCAACAGAGGTAGCCACGTCCAGTTTGTTCTTCCCGTGCTGTGACCAATTACAAACACTTAATCAGTTACTCCCTCCATTTGAACTAACTAATGTCAAATAAAAAAAACGGAGGTAGTACTTTATATAGGATTATATCCCATGCTGTACATCATTACTCAAAATGACACAAAAGATTTCGTGAAAATAAAAGGACACCGACAGAAGATAACATTAACGAATATGCTGCAGCTTTGCTCATGGAATAAATATAAACACCTTGAACGCAGCTAAGTCATCCAAGAAACGTGTAATTTCGCCACAAGCCTTGACAGCATCGGTGCAACCAAAGGCCCATTCAAGGGCTTCTTTGGTTGCTAAATCGCCGGCACTAACAAATGACACAACGGATAGCATTGGAACGCCTGAGGAGATGATGGATACATCCAAATGATCTTGAAAGCTTGGAATGTAATTGTGATCAAACCATACAGCTTCCTGGAGGTAATGCTTGCATAACCTTTGATACTGCAGGTGAGAAGGAAAAACAAATCTTGATGAATGATAATAAAAATGCGACACCTTGATCCAAGCCGAATATATATATGCTATGTTTGTTAGTAGTTTTTTAGCTCCAGTTATTTCAACCACTAAGTGAACAAGGAAAATCCACTTCACTAAATTAACTCTTGGATTAATTAGCATTCAAGTACTTGAACATTCAACCGATTTATATCTTTTTTGCCAGCTCAAGAAAAGCTAAATGTTTGAGACTTTGGCTGGGTCAATTGACCCAAGTCAAGGTCGTGCCTCCAGAGCTGCTAGGAGACAGCCACAGGTCCTCTGCCCGGAGCCTAGAGCATGAGGCATACTGGCTGGCCGTCTGGGAACTAGGTCATGGCATTATTTTAGGCTAGGACCCATGACTATGGGTTTCTCGGGAACTGACGGGTGTATCTTGACCAACATGGTCAAGTGGAGCAGGTAGGTTACTAATTTCTGGATTACACCATGTAGTCGCGCCCAGGAAAGGGGACGGACCCCTACACTATAAGTGTCGTGTTGCAAGAACCCCTTGTCACCCCGTTAAGGGCCAAGTGGTGTTCTCACATATCGAAGATTGGTGGATGTGTGTCCAGCTAGGCACCACGCTGCCCTTGGGAACGATGCGCAGGCTGCAGAGCCCGCCCTTGTATTAACTACAGATTCCCTCAAGTTGCCTCTCAACAATGCTGAGAGATACGGTGTATCCAAAACCAAACCTCTCTTGGGCATGGTTTTTCAGACCTGCGTGAGAGACTGATAAGACTACAATTGGACTCGATGTGGAGCCCCACGAGATGTGTACTGCTACAATAGATCCTACGAGGAGTTAGCTCAGGCTTTAGATTTGAGGGTTTTTATTGTCTCTCATAGGAGAGAGAGCCGATAGCCGTAGGGTATAAAAACCCATCTTTAGATCTTATAGGGGGGGGGGGGTTGAAATATAGGATATGGACAAGAAACCCGGTTTCCTAGGCTATCTCAAGAGCTCCAAATTAGAACTTTTACGAATTTGCTTGATAGTGATGAAGAAGACTAGGGTCGTTATCCTTTGGGAGACCTGAACCTGTATGTTCTTTCTCGCTCTGGGCATACCCGTACATGCTGTTTGGCCTGTTTGCACTCAGAGCCCCTGGTTGATCCCAAATCCATGATTTTTCACATCTGCTATGCTCGGATGCATACACTTTTTTCATTCTCTGGTCTCTCCCTTCAAATCCAAATATAGCGGAAAGTACTGGTCCTTGGGCTTCCTTCAGGTTTCATGCAGCATGTTTTGTACCACCAAAAATTCTAAAAATAATTCTCACAAATACTAGACATTACTAATAGCTTTGGTAAAATTTGTTCGATTTAATCAACTAAAATTTGGCACCTCAAATAAATCAATAAAAAAGGTCAAATTTGAAATTAATTAAAACCCTCACTGGGGTGCATCAAACTCTATGGAAGTATATACATTAAATAATTTATTTAAATACTAGTTTATTTAAGGTGGATTAATGTAAATTTTCCATAACTTTGTCAATCAATATAGCCCGTTTAAAAATTCAAGCAAGTTTTAGCCAGTCCTCTTTTATCTAAATTTCTGGAAGCAAGTTAATTCAATTCAAATTTCACATTTCCACTTTGACAAATGGAAACTATAGGTACTCTGTAGATGTCACACCACAATGCCCATGCCTTGAAAACTTCTGTAGGTTGGTCTATTCGAATTCTAATGAGAGAGAAGAAGTATTTGTATGAAAATCCTGAAATAGCCACAATCACTATGCGCCTAGGTTTCTACTCGCAACTCACTATGTTCTGTTGGTCCCACACCTCCTGGACCCCATTGGACACATATGTGGAGAAAAAAGAAAGGGTTTTAGACTTTTGCTCTTTCATCTAGAGTTTATGTTGTGAGATCAGAGAAAAGTGTTTTGGATGCAATAATGATCATCTGTGCACGAAAGAACAAAGAAAACTGTGGTAATCTCGCTCTCTTTTATATATATTAATTGTTCCAATTTTATTTGATTTTATAATTCAGCTTGATTTTATTGGATCTGATTTCTTTAAAATTGTTCCACAACAATAGAAAAGAAAAGAGTTATCCATTTTGTCTTGTCTTTTTGGGTGATATTTCAGTTGTACAAGATTTATTTTCTTTTGCTATCACTATCATTCACCCTACCTTTGATTGGCTTGCTATGTTTTGGTCTTACATTATACATAGTGAGTGTTTTTTAACTTTTTGGCCTATGATTTTGTGCCTGTCGTACTTTTGTTGGCTCGATCACAATCACATAGCAAGTGTCCATATGACTCTGTTTGCATTAACGAGGATGATGTACATACGGAATAAAAAGGATTGATGAGTAGTATTATACCGCTTTTACAGCATAAGTAATGTAGTACTTCTCATCTGAGTTCAGTTCATCCTCAATCTCTTTGAAGGTACTCATTAGCTTGGGATTAATTCTTCAAGTACTCCGGCAAAACAGAAATGGCACTCTCATCGCATCTGTGCAAAACCATGCATTTTAGTTTGCATACAAGTTAATCAACTGCAAGATGAATGCTACCATGTATTATAATATCAATAGGATCGATTCTCACAAGTAGTTTACTCATATTCTAGTGATAAAAAAGAATTACTCGCTCTCTGATCCATTCCTTTTCACTTCGTTAGGACATCAATACATTAATCTTTAATGCACATGTGCATTTTTTTAAAAAAAATGTATTTTTCATAAAAATATTTTAAAAATAATTATATGAACGTATTTTTTTCATGGAAAAAAACATGGGATGTCTAGAATTGTAGAACTTAAAGTAAAACAGTCTTCTGGGAGGGAAAATATCATTAAAATTATGTCTCGAAGAACAAAAAATGAGCATGCTTTATTCCCTTAATTGAGGGATGAGGAAGAGTAAGCAGAAATTCTTTCCCACCTCTGTATCGCTTCATTGAGCATTTGGCCCTCTTCCAATGTAGCATGCATATCATAAGTGTCATCTAATAAGGATGTTAGCACGAATATCTTGGCAAGGATGATTCGTGCTTGCGCATATTTCTGTTCATAGTAAATTGTATATGACCAAAAGTAGCATTCAACTATACGATCTCGAGAGTAGGTTAGTTCCACTGCACCGTATAGATTATTTCCCCACCTGAAAATAATATGGGATACTTTTAGCTTGTTGTATCTTCATAAAATGTGTGCTTTGTGCAATGAATTTAAATGATAATTGTCTTTAATTTCCTTTTTCTTTTTTGCGAACGTAGCCTTTGCACATCAATATATATATTAGGAGAGAAAAAAATGTACATATATGGAATTGTGATGTTGTGATTTGCTGAATTAGTTAGTTGAACAACCGATTAGTTTTCCATTATATATAAATCATACAAAGAGAAGCCACGTAGAAGTCAGAATAATAGTGTGGAATTTTCTTTTGAAAGTTGGAAGGCCTTTTTATATATACTGCACTAGTATTACAAATTAATATATATAGTTCGAACATTAATTTTGAAAGTAGTTCAAATCTGAGTTCACAACTTACTTAATTACTACATCACCGCAACATTATTGCAAAGAATACCATACCCAACTCCGAAAATTTAATGATATTTGCATATATACGTATTTGACAATTTGAGATGTCATTAGTTGCCTAGTAAATTAAAGAAGATATGGATTATCTAATTTTCCTACATATATATTGGAAAACTAATTTAATTATGATATTGTTAGTGATACACAAACAAAATATATTGTGGCAGCCTACAAACCTACATCCTAGCTATATGGAAGTAGAGGATATTAATGTGTGGCATGAAACAGCAAGTACTAGTAAAATTAGATATACCGAGAAAATTCCTTGAGCTCCCTCAAGTGAAGAAGTTGCAGAAGGTTAAAATCCAGCCTTGCAAGCTCGAGCACGGAGGGATTGCATGCTTGCTCTTGATTGCATTCCGTTACATAATGAAGTGCCTCTATCCTCTTCAAGGTCCTTGGTAGCGGCATTCGAAGGGCGCGTGTTACTTGTCGAGATAATGGTGGCGACTTGAGATTACTTGCCATTGTTTTGAGTTGATGCCTTGAGAACAAAATAGCGTCTTCCAGCTCCACCTCACCATGAATTAATAGATGAGCTGCATTGTATAAGCTCAACATGCCCATGGGATCATCTATTACTTCAGCGTTGAATCTCCCATCTGGACCTTTAAACTTGTTGAACTCATCTGCAAGGAATTAATCATGCGTGATCTTTTGACAAGAATATAAAATCATCGATTCCAAGCCAATTCTTTTACATGTTGAGAAAAATGACCCTTTGCATCCGGCATCTCAACATCGTGAGATGCAAATTGATATCAATTATGTTAGGTTAATTTGCACTTTGCACACATACCCGGAGAAACCCATAGCCCATGCTGCCGAAGCAAACGGAATCGAAGCGCGACATCATGGAGGCTGGAGCTGTTGAATTTAGCACCATGAATGTCGCTTAATGCAACGGCAATACATCTCTCGAAGTGATGGTCTATTCCCAAATGTTGGAGCACATCCACAAGTTTCAATTTTTCCTCCACATCCTTGCAAGCTTCAAATAGCAAAGTTACCTCCTCCTTCAATTGATCAGCCCTATCCCTCATCCATTCCTCTGACTTCTACACACACACACACACACTGACTATTATTGACTAACACAAAAGGGGATCGGATCATATGAATTTCCAGCATATTTTTTCTACAAGGAAAAAAAGTCCACTTTACTCCTGAACTATTTCACTGAAGCAGTTAACCCTTAAACTATTTTTTTCTCATTTTACCCCCTAATTGAACTATTAAAATGGTTCACTTTACTCTTAATAATATTTCTCTTCTTTTTTTTATCTCTTTATACGAGTTGTATTTTAAACTGAAACTTTTTAGAGCCATAGATTATATCATTATCAAAGTTCAAAATAATTTTTAAAATGTTTCACGACTATTTGCTTGGATTTTAAATCTTGTTGTTTAAATCAGTCTTAAGTGCTTCTTACCTCTCTAATAAACAGTGAGAAAAATCCAAAAACAATGTTGAGGTGTAAGTTTTAATGCATCTTTCATCCTACCAGAATTTTAGTGAAAAATACGACTTATATATACATAAAGAAACATAAAGGAGAAATCGTTTTGAAGAGTACAGTGAACCGTGTTTAATAGTTCAGGGTGTGAAATGAGTAAACATATAGTTTAGAGGGTTAAGTGTTTTGATGAAATAGTTTAATGCACTTTTTTTCCTTTCTACAACATACTACTTAGTTAATTGTTAATCCCGACGTATGTATAATTAATCATATCCTTGGAAGGATACAGTAAATGAATATAACACGAATGGAGACTGCTGCAAATTAGGAAATATGAATGCATGTTTAGATTAGTTCAGCCTTAATTTAAATGTGCTATATAAATTAATATGAGTTGCTTGGCGGGGCTAGGTTTTTATTGTCTCATGTCATTATTACAAGCGAGTTTTTTTAAGCCAGTGAAAATAAATCCCAAGTGTCATAAAAAAATTGTTTTTTAGTTCAACCTTAATTTAAATGTGCTATATAAATTAATCTGAGTTGCTTAGCTATAACTGTCTTACAAAGTAATGCATATAACGAAAACTAACATTTATATGAACTAAGTTTTTCTTTAATTTATTTTCAAAATGAGTACTGTGAAATACGTACTATATATATATGATGGGGGTTATGTTGTAGCATTAACTAGATAAAACCATGCGCATTATCGCGAGAGTTTTGTGTAATACCAGTAGAATTAACATAAATACTGTACATAATTTTTTATTTTGATCAACTATAAAAAAAAGCTACAAACAATGATATGATGTGGCTTATAACAATTTAAATTATATATAGATTAATCATTCAAAAGCAAAACTAATATGATGTGGCTCAATGAAAGAACGAAAAGAAGAAAGATAATATAGTGATGTGACTTAATGAAAGAAGAGAGAAATACCATTAACTGCACTTAGTAATGGATGCTTAGATTAGTTCGGCCTTAATTTAAATGTTCTATATAAATTAGTCTGAGTTGCTTAGTTATAATTGTCTTATACAAAGTAATGTATATAACGAAAACTAACATTTATATGAACTAAGTAACTCAGACTAATTACTTTGTAATTAGTCCAAGTGGCGGCTATAATTTTCGAGTGATGCGGAGGACAGTGGGACTGTCGGGAGTGTTGTCAACAAATTACCTACCATCACTACTACAGAAAGACATATATAGACCGGCACTATAGGTGCCGAAATAGCTAAAACCAACACCTATAATGTTTTTTCCTCTTTCATGGGCTGAAAACACAAAAAAAACCGATACCTTTCAACAACTATAGGTGTTAGTTCTAGAGAAAAACCGACACCTATACTATTGGTATAGGTTTTTTTAAAAAAGACACCTTTAATATATTATAGGTGTCGGTTAATTAAAAAACGACACCTATAGTTGCTTAAAGCCCTTTATAAACCGACACCCGTAAAAACCAAGCCGAGCGAGGTCGGCGACGAGCAGGGCAGCGTCAGCAGCGGGCGGAGCAGCGTCGACGCGGTCTTCATCCCTCTCGCCACAGCGTAAATTTTTTTTTTTGCTTTGAAGCATAAGCTCGGCTCAACTTTTTTTTTTGCAAACTGTATACCTCAAAGGTGCCGGTTCTTTGAGTCCTCTCATCAGTGCCGCCTTCGTGGTGCCAATTGAGAAATCCGACACCTATGGGGGATTTCTAACTGACACCAATAACCCTTTTTGTAGTAGTGCATGGTATTGAAGGATGTAAGGTACAACTGATATTTGATACCAAGGTATACATAAATATGAAATTAGGGGCTCTCGTTGTGGATAATTAACCCTATTCCTATTTAAATTGAACTGGGATGCATCACGTTGAATATAAAGGGCTTTAAGCTAGCTAATCTAGACTGCAAAACTAATCTTGATGAACAAAACAATGGGTTGTATCAGCAGCTAGCGAAAGGGCTTCCTCTATTGACTTGAACCCGATTTCAGGGGTGGGAGAAAAGCTCAAAGCTCATGGATCGGTTCACTCAAATTCATAGTCATAATGAGTCAAGCCGAGCTAGGCTTTCAGCTCATGAGCTTAATTAGCCAACTTACGAGCTATTCATTTAGCTTGTTAGTACAAGAGAACACCATATCTTTATGTACTTAATGTTTCTTAACTAGTACTTAGTCTTTTAGTTACATTTAATCTATTTGTATTTAGTGAGTTCTTTATTAATTAGTGTTTATTATTATGTTAATATATGATAATTTGGTAAATTTGATATTATAAAGGTGATATAAATGTGTTAACGAGCTTGATGAGCTAGCTCCTGAGCCGAGCTGAGCTAGGCTTTTAACTTGTTAAGCTGAATGAGTCAAACTGGCTCGTTAAGATAACACGCTTAAACAAGCCAAGTTGGCTGTTATCCACCCCTACCCGATGTGGCATTGTGTAAGGCTCGATGCCCTCCCCTCCTTAGAGGTCATGTATTTATACCAAAATATGACTACTTGCTCAAGTAGGACTCTAGATCCCAAATAGGATATGGATAGACAAGGTCTTATTGTCACCGAATCAAACTATGCAGACCTACCTTAAGTAGATTGTATTCCTTCCTAATCCTACCTGTATCTTTATCCATATCTAGAGATACATTTCGGTATAAGAATAGGCATAAGGTATTTCTAGTGATAGCAAGTGTGGGTATATAGGGTATGCAATTATATATAATGCTAGCAATAGCCCCTGACCTCTACACAAATACGTACCCTGGCACTATCGTTAAAACTTTATTCGAGAAATCATATTGTCCAGAAAATGAACCAATTTGTAAAGTGTTCAATCAGGTTAAGGCCAATAACTTGGTCCTTTCTTCCGAGCGAAATGTAAAACGTAGTCGGTTTTTAATTTGGATGGAGTTCATAATTTCAACCGCCATATGGAAACACATTATTGTTTCGCCTGGAATTTTGTAGTGTTTTCCTCGATTCTTGAACTGTCGCCTTGGACTTTATATTCCAGCGACAAGATTCACTTCAAGTGTATTTGCTCCAAACTTCCAATCTCTTCATCTTTATCATCATCTTCGCCTTCATCTTCTCCAAGCTCCCCAAACCCTAATTCCTCCACCACCATCAATCGTCATGGACTTCGAATCATCCAACGTCGATTGATAGGCAGTGATGGGGGCCCAAGTCAAGTTATCAATCCTGGCTCGAGGTATATGGAACGCCAGAAGGAAGGTATAGAACCTCACCCCAATCTTAGCGAAATCATCACTTTTGCTTCTTTTGTCCGATGCGGGTTTCTTCCTCTCCTATCGGAATTTTTAATCTTTACTGGAATTTTATGGAATCCATCTCCTCCATGTCAACCCCAACTCTATAGCATTCCGCTATATCTTCACTCATCTGTCTGAAGCATATTTATGAGTGTGCACCTTCCTAGATTCATTTATCTATTTCTATGAACTCAGAGCCATGAAGAAACCGAGAATCATATGTCACTGTGGTGTTCGGCTCCGGGATGGCTTGAAGAAAGAGTACATAGTAATGACCTCAACTACTCCTAGGAAGGGATAGAGAAAAGGCTGGTTTTACCTCTTCACTGAAACCAGTTCTTGCCACCTCAAAGTCCTGACCACCAAACCTGCCCGCTAGAAAATGTGGTCCTCTAATCGGTTGGAATCCAAATCCCTTTGTCAAGAGGACTCGAGAGTTAAGGGACCGTGGTCTGATAGTGCATGAGGTTATCAGCGATTTCCTGCATTGTCAGATCCATCCTTTATAGGAGCATGTCACCCTGTGTATGAGTACATAGCTAACAATGACATTACTTGGATGATCTCGTTGGATACGGTTATTTTTCATCTTTAGATATCTACATTGTATTAGATGAAATATAAAGCCTAATCTCAACTTGAAATGTGCAGATATTTTCGAGGACATGGTCTGTTAGAGAAGTGGGAATAAGGGTTCCCACTCCGTTGGCTGCTCAGGGCACTTCAGAGCCCACAATGGTCAAAGTGAGAACTAACTCAGGGACCCAAGTGGTGCCCCAAGTCGAAGAAGGTGACTCGAGGACAATTGCAGCCTAGGGTTGAGCTAGCGTCAACTTAGGGCCACTACGATCACTACATGTGGGCCAGGGCCCTAAGGTAGACATCGGAGCTTAAGGTCTGTTACGAGCCAGTCTATGTCTTTGGGGAGATTTGACTCGGTCCTATGGGTCTTTGGGGAGATTTTGGTTCAGTGGTCTAAGTTAGATTCTAGACATAAGATAGTGAAGAAGGGTTCATCATCTCACTTAGAACAACATCCAGCCAAGAACACATTGTAATCTTGATCACATAGAGCAAGAACACAGGAGTAGGTTATTACGCTTTCAAGTGACCTGAACTTGTATATATCTTTTGTCCAATCCTTTCGCGTGATCCGAACATGAGCTTGGTACCTGCACCCTGGCCGAACTTCCAGGGGGGTACTTTGCCTTCTCGCTAGAGGAGCTTCCTGCTCCGACACAGTTGAAGACTGTACTAAGAAGGTGGTGGCCGACAAGTCAAGCGTGGCTGAAGACATTCCCAGACCCTTATGCGACCTGGCCCAAATTGATTGGGACAAGATCGTGAATGTAAGTATTCAACATTCCTTCCTTTACCATCTTATCGATGCCGTAAGACTTTAAGGCAAATACTTATAGGAATGACCCCTCACCGATTTTTTTGGGCCCATTCTCGATCACCAGGAAGCTCCTTAGCAGCGGTGACAGCGCCTTGTTGCTTCTTGGTGGCGGCAACGCTTTACTGCTCCTCCAAGTCAGCATGGTCCGGTTAGATGGAAAGATTGAACACACAATTGACCTGCTTTAGACCGCTCAAACCGGCAGGTTGTTAGGTGAAACTAATAGTAAACCGCCTTCAGTTAGGCTGGGATTAGGACATGATTGCTTTAAATGGGCTAGAAGAAGGCCTGGTTAACTTGCAGGTCTGCAAGCACTTGATTTCGAAAAGGGGGGGAGTTGACCTTAAGTGGTTTAGTTAGGGGTAAATTCCCATAACCATCCTGCCACTGCGTTGTTTGTGATTGTATTGGAACATAAACTTTATCTCTACATTAGTGAATTGCAGTTCGACCGGCCATACCGTTGAACTGGTGAACCGAGAGGTTGACCAGGTCACCCACCAGTCCAGTTTTTTCAACTATGATGAAGGTGAGATCAACTTCAGTTCATGTGCTCCCTTTATTTTCCGCAAGGAATAATCAATGTGTACCATATATACGCTGGAATTAGTGCCACTAAATTGCATGCGAATGCGACTCTTAACAAGGTTCAAATAGATGGAAACCAATGACGAGTCTCTTACCCCACTTAATTTTATTGAAACCACACTCACATGCTTGTAATATTTGTTGGGACTAGGATTTGAACCTTGGTGGTGGGTGAAGTGACTCCCACCACATCGGCTTCCCAACTTAGGGATACGGTTGCGGAAGTAATAAGAAAAAAAAATCAATCGTAGTGCACACATGATGAATGATTTCGAAGCACACTATATAACAAGTTAATTATTCCTTACAATCCACATATATAATACATTGTACACAATCCAAACACTTACACGGTAGTATGTACATGGACCTACATGATGACAATACATAGTGCATATGTATCAAGGCGAGTTGAGAGGTTCAATAGTGAATCTCTCATATGATCAAAACACACATCTTAATTATCATTATTGCCATAATTATAACTAATATCCCAATACATAATAATTAAAGTAGTTCACGCTGCTACGTACGTGGGGTACCTAAAGGGGAATAGGATTGACGAAATGGCTCTCAATCGTCCCTTTGAAATCCTTGCTGTATGTGTATGCATCTCTTTTGTCAAGAAACAAAATAGCCATGCTCCTTGATAGGTTGGTGACCCGATGTACAAATGGCAACAGTTCACGGCGATCAATATGAGCTTGGTTTATGGTTTTCCATGCATCTTCGACCAAAGAACCTATCTTGGCTAGGGCAACCTCACTGGTAACATTGTACTCCTTGATGTAGCACTCCACGGAGCTGGCTACATCCAATTTGTTCCTTCCATTCTACGAAGAAAAATGGCATATTTAGCAATATGTATGCGTATTTATATGCCATGGTAAAGTTATATTTGATATTTACAGGAAATGAGATCTTCTCTCGCACTACTCTTGTAATACGACATATTGACATGTGGATCTCACATGCTCTAGGATCTATATGTCAATGACTCCTACTATGAAAGCAATACAGCAGAAGAGTAAGGCTGCGTTCGTTACATGATATTGAAAGCTAATCTCTCGCGCATGCAAAATGAAACGACTTATTAGCACATGATTAATTAAATATTAGTTATTTTTTAAAAAAAGGGATCAATATGATTTTTTAAAATAATTTTTCTATAGAAAACTTTTGTAAAAATTACATCGTTTAATAATTTGAAAAACGTACACGTGTAAAACGAGAAGGGGTTGAAAAACCAGCGGGAAAAACACAGCCTAAGTTCTATTTACAGAGCTTAAACTCATACCTTAAACGCAGCCATGTCATCCATGAAACGTGCCACCTCACCACCGGCCCTAACGGCATCATTGTTGCCAATGGCCCACTCAAGAGCCTCCTCGGTTACTATATCGCCCATGCCAACAAATATACATACACAGTGCTTGAATACCTGCAGACATCACCGACACTTCTATTTGCTCTTTGAAACTTGGTACGTAGTTATGATGGAACCATTCTGCCTCCTTGAGATAATATCCAGATAACAGTTGAAACTGCATAGGAGAAAAAAGAACAAAGCTAAGATCTATGAGGTATATATCATATTAAGTGCATGCTGATACTACCTCCGTTCTTTACTTGTCCAAACATCGGTACAGTCTCCAATGCAGTTGTCTCATCATTAATATTTTTTTAATTATATATTTCTAAAAAAATATTAAAAAGCAACCATATAAAAGAATTTTTTTTATCACAAATCTATTAATGTCATCTTAACATATTAAATTTTAATATTTTTATCCATTAATGATTTAAGAAATTGAGATATTCTAGGACGATGTTCTTAACGGAGGTAGCGTATCACTTTTTGTTGTGTGCATTTAGTTCCGTTATAAGGATTGGCAAACCTTTTTTTTGATAGGATAGGATGATTTTATGGTGGATGGGATAGAGAGGAAGAAAGGGCAAAGGGGGAGAAAGAGATGATTGATATGTAGGATCGTAATTTTTTATATTTTTTTTACTGATATGTAGGTCATATGAGTGTCACGCAGGACGAAACCGCTATCTAAATGGTCACGGGACCTAATTTGTTTCGCTTTTCAAAGATTGGGGAGACGTTATATTTAGCATTGCAGTTGAATGAGGAGCAAGAGTTGAGGAGGCAAAATAGACTTATTCCTTTTCTGGATGACGAGGAGTTGCTGCCTTGCTGGGCCATGGCCCAAGAGACCCATGGGCTACTGCCACTTGAGACCTACTTAGCCGAGCAGATTATCTCAAACGGAAAAAAAATGAAAAAAAAGGGCGGCGCGCGAGGACGAGGCGGCGGCGACCGCCGGCGGCGGTGGTGCGGGGCGTCCCGTCGCGGGAGGAGGGGCGAAGGTTACCCGCGCACCGGCATACCGCGGCAAGCGGCAGGAGCCAGGATGGAGAGGCGGGGCGGGGAAGCGCGGCTCGACGCCTGGACGGCGGAGGCGCTGGCGGGGCGATCGCCCATCGGATTAGCTGGAAAAGCGAGTGAGCCGGCTTCTTCTCTGATTTCTCTCATCTGTGATTTGAGAAGATGGATAGAAACTGTATAAAGGAAAGGCAACGGCATCTCGAAGAGGTAGATATTGGGAATTCGAGGACATTGCAAATGTGTGTGTGTGTGCGCGCGCGCGCGCGCGGATTTGAGGACATTACAGATTTGGGGGGCAAATAATTGGTTAAGATTGATTGCTTTGTTTGATCTTATGTGCGCAGATTTGAAGAGCTATCGGGTCTTGTGGAAATGTTTTCGGCAGAGGTGGAAGAGGTGGAGGTGCAATTGGGTTATGTCATATTGTCATCTATCTCAAATATCACTCTACTAATTTTTTTTTCCTTGCTTCCTTTTTGTTTGGCAGATTGTATCTATGTGTATGTTCTACAAATCTATATACTCCGTATTCAATAAATTAGTCATCTTTTGTGGTGGATATTCATTTTTTGAGGTATTTTTCAGTGCCCTACTTTTTGTAAGCAACTTTATATGTGGTGGGTCTATTTAGTGTCATATTATGGTTAGGCAAACATTGTTTTTGCTTTATTGTCTTTACTATTCATTCCAGCAGTCGGCAACACCTCTTTTTTTTTAATGTCCTCCACCAATCCATCCACCTATTAGTTAAATATTGTCTTTTCAGTTTTGCAAATACTTTCATTTCAAACACCTGGTCAATAATTCAAAGTTTGAAGTATCCGTGGATTTTCAAATATTTAGGTTTTGACTCATGAAAGATTGATCACATACGTTTATTTTCCTTGAAAATTACTCCATAATACTATAACATAAACTGTTACAAGTAATAGAAGTCAGTGATAAAAAAATTAGCATTTGGAAGACCATGTGAATATCCAAACTTATATGTACTAGTGACTGGATCAAAGGAGTAATATGTAAGCACCCTGAAGCATGTAGGGTTTCAAAAATTACAACTGTCCAAATACCAAAAGAACAATGGTTACAACTTTTATCACTGATTTGTTTTAGGAAAACTAAAATTTTGTTTATAAATTAGTTCACGAAATACAAGCAATCAGGAAGGTGGTGAACATAATAAGCCAAAAATGGTAGGTCCTTGCCAGTTATTTGGAACCAGCAAGCCATTGCCAGTTAAAACTTGAGCCAGAAGATGTTACTTAATTATCTTTGGTTTCAGTTACATCAGTGGTCCTTGCCTGTTTTTGAGGGACCTTTCTCTAAGTTCCAAAATTGGGTTGCTGTTACATGTAATAAAATATGATTGATGTTTTAAGAAAAAATATTGTAGCATCTTCCACAAAAGATTATGGCATGTTTGCTTGACCAATTAGCTATAGCATGAATTTTACATGAATATTAGGGAAATTAACATACTTACTATTTAATTTGTAAAATCAATAATACAAACAGAGGTAAACATAAAAAGGTGTCATACCACTTTCCTATTGTAAGCATTGCGGTGCTTGATATGTGGTTCCAATTCATTCTCGAACTCCACAAAATTGCTTATCACCTTGAGAAAGAATTTCTTCAGATAATCTGGTAGAACAGAAACATCACTCTCATCCCAGCTGCATGGTCATTTTTTGCATGAATTAGTTAGTCAAATTTCACCTCATTGATTATATCCATGTTTTGTTCTCTAGATGAAAGTTAATAAAAGGAGAAAGTCCAAATTACCCCCTGAACTATTTTGGCAGTACGAATTACCCCCTTATTCAAAAACCAAATATTCTTCTCCCTCAACTTTTTATACTGAACGAATTACCCCCCTGGCAGACTTTGGAGCGGTTTTGGTCCTACGTGGCACACACGTGACAGTCCAATCAGCATAAAAAAATAAAAAATGGTGGGGCCCACTTGTTAGTTCTGCCTCTTCTCTCGGTCACCACATGTGGGCCCTACCTTTTTAATATTTTTTATGCTGACTGGACTGCCACGTGTGCACCACGTAGGACCAAAACCGCTTATGAGTCGGCCAGGTGGGTAATTCGTCCGGTATGAAAAGTTGAGGGTGAAGAATGTCTGATTTTTGAATTGACGGAGGTAATTCGTACCGCCACAATAGTTCAGGGGGGTAATTCAAACTTTTTCCTTAATAAAATAATAAGTATAACCTTTGTATGGCCACATTGAGCTTTCTACATTCCTCCAAAGTAGCATGCGTATCATAAGTGTCATCTAATAATGATGTTAGCATGAAAAACTTGGCAAGGATCATCCGGGCACCTGTGTACTCCTCCTCAAAGTAAATAGAATATGACCAAAAGTAGCATTCAACAATGCGATCCCTTATATAGTCTAGCCCTATGTCATTTGAAAGATCCTCCCACCACCTGAAATGATGAAAGGGTATGTGTATGTAGCTATAAGTGATAGTAAAAATGTTCTAGTCATTATGTACGCTTATATTAAATTCCATTTATATTAGAGCACATAGATATTGAGTTTGATATATTTATAGCATGCTCAGAAAACTTACTCAGTAATTGCCCTAAGCTCCCTTTGGTGAATATGTTGAAGAAGGTTAAAGTCTAGCTTGGCAAGCTCCAGTATGGAGGGGTTGTATGTTTGCTCGTGTACATTGTACTCTAATATATAAGATAGGGCCTCAACCCTCTTCAAGGTTCTGGACAATGGTATCCGAAGAGCACGTGAAACTTGTTCAACTAATGGGGACTTTAGGTTACTTTTCATTAACTCCAAATGATGCCTTGAAAATAAGATAGCTTCCTCGAGGGCTTCCTCATTGTGGGTGAGAAGGTTAGCAGCATTGCATAAACTTAAGAGACCTTTTGGGTCATTTGTTATGTCAATGATAAAGCTTCCATCTCTGTGTTTGAACTTGTTGAAAACATCTGCAAAGTACACACATGTTAAAATCATAAAATTTGTTATATAATATTCTTTGTTACCAGCTCTTTTCAGTTATTACTAAGCCTGGGGTCAACGCTCGTATAGTTACTATAAGGGAATTTTGTTAACATTAACTTTCAAAAGTAGAGTTGCCTAGTTGACCCTAACTTGGGAAAGGCATGTCAAGTATTTGCAAGCGGGTAGTATACATTAGCATATAAATATTTCATTTTTACAGCATACCTGATGAAACCCAGAACCCTTGCTGCCTCAGCAAGCGAAACCGGAGCGCAACGTCATGAAGGCTAGGGCTGTCAAATTCAGCACTGTGAATGATATTCAAGGTCGTGGCTATCTCTTCCTCAAAGAGATGGTCTATCCCCAGGCGTTGGAGCGTGTCAACTAGATTAATTTTTTCTGCCACACCATCGAAAGCGTCGAACTGCTGACTTATGTCCTTTCTTAACTTATCGGATCTCTCTCTCATCCATTTCTCTGACCGCTGCTAACATGAATACATATGTTAGGTAGAAATAAGTGGAAAGGAGAAGCAATCTGATGTCTATTTTATCTCTCATGGTACATGAGAAAACTATTATACTGCAAGCATCATGCATATCCATGAAAAATTATGGTTTTAGCACTTAAATTTTTAAGCAAATCATGCATGGTAACCTGTACAAATTGTTAAAGAATGTATCTGTATATGTGCGGAAAAGCTTGTCGACATATAGAAATACTGGAACAGGAGAACATATTCATGAATTTGAATATAAATGATGAAGTGTTAGTTTAAGTACTTTAAGGAAGAAGTTATGCCTCCTTTATTGAAAAAAAAAGGAAAGGGTTTAAAATTGATTATGCATATGTATCTTAGTTGTTTTGTCATTTTTTATATTCAATAAATATTATAAGTTGTCCCTTGTCATGGTGAAATGTCTAACATGCTCGATTTTTATGGTAATCCATTTGGATCTGTAGATTGCAAATTAAGAAATTTGAAGTAAAGTTGATTCAGGCATTTCCAAGAATTTTGGCGAAGTACTTGATTTAGTTAATCTTGGTTAATTAGCATATCCAATACTCAACTGGTTAAGAGCATGCCAAGCCCCTAGCTAAATAAAAAAGATGAAAAGCAGCCCAGTGTGTCTGTGTGGTGGTGTGACCATATGTGTATTCTCTTGTAATTGTTAAAGAGAAAAAGATTAGAAAGGGAAGACTTAGATACAAAACCATTTGGCTTACTTCAATTTGAGATAAGTGTATTCTACACTAGGTAAGGGAATAGAGTGTATGAGCATGCATGCCTGCAAGGGTCGTGGTTCATAGTTGGTAAAGAAGTCACCCCATACTGTGGGGTGAAACTCAGATGCTGTCTTGGGAGCTGTACAACTTGTAGAGGCCATGAATTTGTTGTGTGTGTGTGACTGTGTGGTTTGTCTGCAGCTGTTTCTCTTTTAGTTGTGACTGACCTCTGTTCAACTACAGAAACTGTGTGTGCACGGCAGATGGCCACCATGGAGAGGTTTATATAGGCACCAGAGAAGCTAAATGAGAATCACAATGGACAGGTTATGTTCGTTCTCTTCTTTCTTTTCTTTTTTGTTTTTGGCAAGGATTATCTTTCTGTTTTTTCCAAACTCAAAGGTTTCCATTTATTACAAATAAAATACGTATTGCCAACCACCAATTAATCCCTGAGAGTAATTGATAGGTCAATGTATGGTGTATAGCATGATTTAGTTCTGCCTTGCCCCCACAAAAGACACAAGCTATCTTTTCATCTCACTTTTGGCACAGTACATTGGTTTATACTGATGAGAAGTAGAATCTGGCTGACTGCAGGTGCTTCTCCTGGCTTTTGTGAAGGAAAAACACCACATTATACAGATGAAATCAAGTTATTTACTCACCATTTGCCACTATTGTAAGCATTTATGGTTCTCAACCCCTCACCCTCATTCCATGCTGTCTCGTCCTTTCCTCCGATTTGTTCTATGTGCTGTGGCAACGCCGCTGCTTGGACCTCACCATATCATATACCTACGGTCATCCATGTCGATCGTCTATTTTCTCACACGGATCTTTTGTGATTCATAATGGAACTCAATTTTGAGGTTTTGGGAGGATTGCTGGGTTGGAAACATTTCTTTTGATAAGTTATATACCCCGTTGTATAATCTTGCTAGGAACAAAATGTCGTTGTGGCTGATGTGTTCGCAAGGGTACCACTTAATGTCTCTTTTAGAAGAGCTCTAGTTGGGGATAATCGGGTGGCTTGGTATGTGGTTGCAGTTCGACTTTCTCACCAGAATGATGCTCTCATTTGGGAAGCCCAATGGAATTGAATTTTTGCTGTCAAATCTATGTACAGAGCTCTTATGCTTAACGGTATAGCACGGAGAAAAACCTTCATTTGCGAGCTAAGAATTCCACTAAAAATTAAGATTTTTCTCTTCTATCTTAAAGCAAAGATTATTTTTACCAAGGATAATTTGGTAAAAAAAAGATGGAAAGGTAGTATTGGGTGTTGTTTTTTTTCAATTCTAATAAAACAATCCTACACTTGTTTCTTTGATTGCCAAGTTTCAAGATTCATTTGGAATACAATTTTTATCACATTTGGAATTCGACCACCAATAAGCACATCCTTTTTTTTAGTTGGCTAAATGGTTTACAACCTAGGCTAAAATATTAAATATATGTAGGACTGGCTTTGTGTTGGGTAGTTTGGTTGAATAGAAAGGATGTGGTTTTAATGATGCCAAGACTAATTATCTTTTGCTGGTGATTTTCTAAGGGACTTCAATGGTCATAGCTACTTAAGGAAGATGACAATTGCATGTTAGGAAGGATGCAAGATGTAGAAGCTAGAGTACTGGAGCTCTACTCCAGATATGGGTAGAATTTGAGGTAAAGAATCGCAACTTAGCTTTCCTCTAGTTTTTTGTTGCACCTTTTTGTTGTCCGGTTGTGCTTGTTTCTTTTTTTTTTAAAAAAAGAAATTGGTGCTTCTTTGTGTCTAAGTACTTGTGTATGCTTTTGGATGTGTGCATCCAAGTTAGATGGGTAGAGGCTGGGTTTAATCTAAATCCATTATTAAAAAAAATTGTCTATCATTTCTTCCAAGTTTTTTTTTTAAAAAAATGAACTGTATAGGTGTTGGCGCAGAATTTCGACCCGCCCCACCGTCAAAGCGGGTTCCACGTTTCCACGGCGACCTGGGAGATCTGCTTAACTCCAGTGCAGGTCCAATGGCTTGCCTAGATGTATTTAGGGCGTGCCAGTTGAATTGATCTGCAATCAACAAGAATAAACAAGTAAACCAAGTTAGTAAACGATGGCCGATCGGCCGATAGGCCGATGTCGCATCGTGAGTGCCTAGCCGATAGGACAAAGCTGTATCGGCCTACTTGAGGTTATAATGAAATAAGATAAACATACAGATCTAATCTCATCGGCCTTCATTCACATGTTTATGCCAACTTGATGAAACCGGCCGATGAAAGATTGCTAAGATAAATACACTAGCTAATACTCTAGTGCAAACTTGTACAAACCAATCGACCAATATAAGTATACTGATCACAGAGAAATCCTGAGAATAATCCGTGACAAATACATTTATATCTGTCGATCTACTCATACAAGTAGCAAATACATATAAAAAACATAAAGTAATCACATGTATTAGATAAGACCGGCTGAGACCCCGGCACTATCCTTAATTACGATCGAAAACAGGCTTTGAGTTAGATCTCAAAACAGGACTAAGGTCGATAGCAACTCAAAGTGTGAATCGAGAACTAACACAAAGAAAATCAAGCTGTTGATCGCTTTTGGGGATGGTAAATGTTTTAGATGATCTAGATAAGCAAACTAATTCGACCACCGTCGGCAATAAACCCTAAAACGAGTTAATCGCTGGCGAGATAGAATTGGAAAGCCACATCAAGATCATCCAAGACATGATAAACGACGATCACATCGTCAGAGCCTAATGTGTCTAAAGCGACACGCTAGCCCCGACGATGTAGACCGTCGAGTACGAGTTCTTACCTTTGCTCTAGGGAAGCAAGAACTCACCGGAAGTTAACCTCTTGCGAGGGTGGCGATGCGCCGAAAGTAAATTGAATTATGGTATTTGTTGTTGAATTGAGAGAGAGTTTCTACGTACAGACTACCGGGATATTTATACCCGTGATTTACAACATTGTTCATGTAGGACACGATTTTATCTCTAACTAACAAACAAGTCCTTATGGCGAACTCTTGTCATAGATCAGATCGAATCTAATTTAACTTCCTAATTAAGAGATACAATTGCCTAAAACCGGGCCTTATCCCTATTTGGCAATCTCCTTTGAAGCTTAACTTAAGCCCAAACCGAGTCCACACTGCCTCCATCAGCTTCCTGCTTTCATTGGCCGATGGCCGCATTGAACCCTCATCGGCCGATACGGTCCCTCTGCTAGCGCTCCACCTAGTTCGATGCACCGCTGAGTCCGATACGGAACTTGGTCCGACTCCGGCTTGGTTCGATAACACAACCGATCTGACTCGAATCACTCCTTCTTCTCTGCGTCGGTTTTCTCTTTCCTCTCCGAGTAGATTACGAAAATCTGCTGTTAACAATAAGATAGTGCGAGATCTCATATTAATATAGCAGAAAAATAATACTATAGTCCTGAAAGGTTATAATCAGGAAAAAGGAAAAACAACATGTCATGCGGGATGCCTACGATACATTGCCCACTGCTGAGAGACAGACAAGAACACAGTAACCCACTGTATTCAAAACCATCCAAGCTTAGGTACAAGAGGAAGAGCGTGGGAGAGAAGGATGGATCCACTCTCCCCCCGCGTAATCCCACTAACATGGCCATCTTGTGGTTGGTAGAAGTGCCGCCATAGGAGGACAAACTATCTAGAAAAAAGATTAGCGGGAGAGGACCTTCAAACGACGCCTCCAATGGGGTTGCGACACCATAGGCGCCGCCGTCGCCAGCCATAGGATTCAGGACAAAGTTTTCACCCGTAGGATTCCCTGAGAGGGAAGAGAACGCGATGATTGTGCCTCCAAGAGGTTGTGGCGCTTGAAAGCATCGTCGCTGTCGGCCCTAAAAAGGGCTAGGCTTTCCTCCGGAGAAACTCTTGCCCTTCTATGCCACATTCCCATCGCTCCCAACAGCCACCACCATCCAAAACCCCTTCAATGCGTGGCCACCGCACCAACACCCCCCTACCAGTCGTCCATCATTTAGAGGTCCCTTCCTAGGAAAGGGCCAGAGTCCTGCACGTTGTCACTCTGCGCTAGCCCAGCCATCTCCCGCCACTGCCTGCGGCATAGCCGTCGCCACGAAAGAGTTACTACCGTCAACACCACACCAGTGAGCACCACGGCCTCTCCCTCCTAGCAACATAGGCCATAGACCCATAGTACTGCCGCTGTCAGCAAAGAGAGGAGAGGTGGTGGGGGCGAGGGGAGGATTGCCACCTCGCCGCCACACCTGGTCGGCACCGCAGCCCAGCCCTCCCCACTGCCATCGCTCGTCATCATCGAGAGCCGCCTTGTAGTGGAACGTCGGATCCGGACGACTAACATCTCACAAGTCACTTGCGATGGTGCTGCGTCGTCCCAAGATGCACCATCGTCGGTCGTTGCACAGCCCCGACGTCGTCCATCCCGCCGCCTCTCCACGGCGTTGGGCGTCACACAGGCTCGCCACACCAACCTGTCACCGACGTCACCGCCATGGACGCACCGGCCTCCCACACCACCCCGTGCACCGTCGTGCGCTGCCGCTTGCCTTAACAATCCTCATCGGCCGCCCGCTTTGTCAACCCTGACGCATCGGCTGCACGACCTCGGCTGGATCCAACGCGGAGGCACCAGATCCAACCGTGGGTGTACCAACTCCGGTCATGACGACGTCAGATCTGTTGCCTCCCTTGTGAGGGCATGCGCTGCCGCCACCTCCAGTTCTTCAGTTCACTGCGCACCGCACTACCTCCTCGATGCCAGAGACAGAGCGCCACCGCGATTTGGCCCCGCCGCCGCCATCCCGGCTCGCTACCTGGTTCTCCGACGACGGTGAGGTAGAGGACAGGGGGGAGGGGGGTGGCAGCGGGGGCTAAAGTTTTGCCTCCGAGCTACCCACGCGTGGACGACATGAGAGACGCGAGTGCCGATTATCTCTTCCAGGTTGTATCATGTCTGAAACCAACTCCACTTGGACGAATTCGCTGCCTACGAGAGTCACCCCTCTTGATCACAACCATCCGGCCCCCAGCTGTGCGCCTCTCCCAATTCGATATTGTTGACTGTTAATGTCAAGAAGGCGGCCGGGGTACTGACCGGGTGAGCAGGCAAGAAGGTTCATGTGGGCAAATCTTTCGTTTGAGGATCTATACTTTGTTTACTATGAAATTGCATGCTATATATAGGACTATATATCCCTCAAATAGAAGAATATATGCCGTTACTATCATGTTTAATAGACTAATTTACCTCTAGGCTTGCATATTTTCTGGTTCCCGCCCTAATTAGTCACTTCCTATTGCCACAATTAACTTGTATTGGAACTTTTAACAAAAGGCCCTAATTAATCGTTTGTGTGCGTGAACCTAAAAAAAAAATCAAAACGCTGATATCTTACAATTAATTTATTTTTTTAAGGAGAAATACTATCAGGCCTTATCTAATAGTTGTCTTTTCTAGTTGTTCCATAATATAAGAGATTTTTGTGTGACTACTTGTCACATCCATCAACTCTAATTCAAATTTCTATATATTTTAATCCCAACTACTCACTCACCCACAAGCAAATCTCATTTAACAGGGTATTATAGTATTTTCATGTTATCCTTAATCTTATTTAAAAAAATAATCTTTTATATTATGGGACGGGACGGAGAGAGTATATAATTTACTCATTTGCCTCCGGTATTTCTTTGCTTAATGCATCCAACCAAGTTGGCACCCTAAATGCCGTTAAAATGTGGTGCCAAACAGCAAGACTATTCGCTAGACATCTGCTCTGGAAGACAAATTAACCGAGAATTAAGCTCGCTTACACAAGCCACATGATCTATATTTGAAGATTATTCCGAAAACTTTAGTATCAGCTCAGCTGTCTCACTCATGCTAGACAGGAGAATGTCCACCTTTAATTCCTACGTCGACACCGGAGGTCCGGAGCAAACTCGGCCACGAGCATCTGATCCTCTTTCATTCTCTTCTTTTGTTTTCCTATTTTTTAATGGGATTCTCCCTATGTTTTTCCAAACTCAAAGGTTTCCATTTTTTTAAATAAAATAAGTCCCTTTTATATGAATATGTATTGCCAACCACTAATAAATTAACCCCTGAGAGTAATTGATAGGTCAATGTATGGTGTATAGCATGGTTTAGTTCTGCCTTGCCCCCACAAAAGACACAAGCTTCTAGCTAGCTAGCCACATGCTTCCGAAAACTTTGGTTTCACTGTTTCAGTAGTCTCACTCTCATGCTAGACGTGAGAGGCCACATTCACCTTTGCCCATGTGGACACTACACACCGGAGCAAACACGGCCTAGAGCGTCTATTTTTACTGTAACGTTGCAATTATTTTAATTAGCTACTGCAATTAGCGATTAGCCGAAAGTTATTATATTTTAGGGTATTAATTAGTGAGGTAGTGTTATATATATATATATATATATATATATATATATGTTGTATGTCACAGTTTATGCCAAGGAGAGGCCAGGTTTTTAGACACCACAAAAGATATTAACGAGAATTTGTTTTTTAAAATATGGTGGCATCCGAGAGATTCATTCTTCTCTTGCCTAAACGCCAATCCGCTAGCAACATTATGAGGCACTAAACGTGATGTGGGATTTGTTTACACGTGGTTGCACGTACTGTTGCAGAGCATCTTCAAGCATAATGAACACATCACAGCAAGGTCGTCGTCCATAAATGATGATGAGTGGACACAAGACCTCGAGACCAACAGAAGCGAAAATGCTGACTTCCGTGCGCCTCGCAAAAATCGCACGTGGACTACATATCATGCCTCCTACTCACGCACGTGGACTACAATCATGCCTACTCCTCACTTCCTGCGTTCATACGTATATGAATTAACAATCTTTAAAATAATTTTTATTTTAAACTATTTATCTAATTTACAATCCGATCACATCGTTGTATTCGTTGTAATTAAATATTTATAATAAGATATCACATGATCATATTTTGATAAAAAATAATCATATGTTTCAATCCGTTAACACATTTTTTTTCATACGTGATAGTGATATGTTTTAATGTGGGTCTTCAACGTGTTTCACAAAATTTCTGAAACCACCTGTCACTACTCTCTGTCCAACTTATCCATCCATGCATGCATGCAATTTAGTCAGTTTCAAAATAATTTTTCTCCTAAACTAATTATCCAATCTAGGATCCGATCACATCATTGTATTCGTTGTAATTAAATCTTTACAACAAAATATCGTATGATTATATTTTGATGAAAGAAAAATATATGTTTTAATCCGTTAACACTAGTTGTTTTATATATAATAGCGACATGTTTCAACATGTATTTTCATCATGTTTCATAAAATTTTTAAATGTTTAAGTTGCTGGTTTTTTCACCATACATAACTTGATATTTCACTCGTTGGTCAACTGGAACATTTGACCGATCGACTTTTTTTTGGCATTGAGCGCCCGATGAAAAGATTATTCCCAATAGAAGAACATAAAAATATCATTATGCGGTCGTGCATCATTGAGAATATAATGGTAATCACTATAAAATAAACTCTAATAGGAGACGTTCTGGATATAAGGCTTTCATGACATGTTCAACATCTGATATGGGTCTATAAATAAAAACCGGTACATATAACATTCTTATAAGTACCGATTTATTAAAAAAACGACATTAGTAATATTTGTGCTAGTTTTCTTAATAAATCGGTACTTACGAGAGGATTATAGGTGTCATTTTTTAAGAAAATAGACACCCTAAGGTAACGAGCCAACGACCGATCGAGATGGCCCAGTTTTTTATGGATGACTCCTCTCATCTCTCTCGCTCACTCTCTCGCCCACTCTTTCTCAGCCTCTCTGCCTTCCTTTCTTGCTCGCCTCTCCATCTTCCTCTCTTGCTCACTACTGCTGTCCCTCATCTATGTTACCGTTGCTGCCCCTCCTCTTCGCTGGATCAGATGCACCGTCGCGAGCACGGGGGCGGCCGGATGCGTCGTCATGAGCACGGGGATGGCCGGATTTGCCACCACGAACACGAGGGCGGCCCGCTCAAAGATGATGGCGGCTCCCTCAACTGTCCCCGACACGGTGGCTCAGGGCTGGCCCGCTAGATGATGACGGCAGCTCCCTCAACTGTCCCTGGCACGGCGGCTCGGGGTGGCTCCCTCGACGAGCGGTGGTAGCTCCCTTGACGAGCGGTGGCACCCTTCCCTCACGCGACGCTCAACGGCAAACTTCACCCACGATTAGCACTAGCGGCAACAGTGGCCTCATCTCTGTGTGCCTTGAATTTTGTTGTTGATGTGTGGTTGTTGATTTTATTCTTGAATGTTGATATTGTGATTGTGTTTTTGGATGTTGATCGATCTCAAGGGTGATGGAGAGCTGCTCAATGCATCGGCTTGAATCGAGCGATGCATCGAGCTAGCTTTTTTTTATTCATGGAACCTCAAAGGTGTTGGCTTCTAAAACAACACCTTTGGTTCCTCCTCATCAGTGTCACCTATGAGATGTTGGTTGGAGAATCAGACACCCATGTGGGGTTTTCAACCGGCACTCATGTGGCACCATGTAGGGTTTTTGTAGTATTTGGAAAATCTAGCACCAATGTGATTTGGTGGTATGCCCTAGAGGTAATCATGGAAATGATTGTATCACATACTATGTTTACATCTTTGTTATACGTCGTTCCTTGAAATAGATAACTTATTATTGATTAATGAATATGTGATTCGTTCATGAGACTATTTATGTTGTATGTTACTATTTCTAAAAAATCCCTGATCAAATATCATATATGTAACAAATATGGTTCAATGATCAGCGCATTCATTGATTGATGATCATGTCTAATGAATCATGGTATGGAGATACCAAATTAATAATGTGGACATATGTTGGAGAACATGTTGTTGGATAGACCCAACATGAGACACTGAAATAGTTATATGTGATGTGCCATTAGTGGTCTCATATTAGTGTTGGTCTAGAATCCTTTGACCTGAGATTATCATGGTTCCCAACACGTGTAGTAACTTGCTTAGGGGCTGCTAAACACTACTCTGTAACTGGGTAGTTATAAAATTAGTCTTCGGGCATGCTATGAAACATGTAATACGATATGAATAATCAAGATGAGATTTGCCCCTTCCTTGGAGAGATATCTCTGGGCCCCTCGATGTTATAGATTATGGAAGTGCATGGCCATGCCAAAAGTGATTGAGGAGTCAATCGCAGGTTAAATAATCTATTACAGGATCGAGTAAATGATTGAGCTATTAAAGAATGACATATATCTAGTCTTGAGCTTAATCGATATCGTGAGGCAAAGGGTTTCATACAACTATACACTAGAGGTTCAGTCGATATGATCATTATGTATGCCCGTTGGGTCAATATATTCTGCTAGGGGCCGCTGTTGATACGTGGACCGAAAAGGAGTTTTCGGGTTACAACCGAGTGTACATGAACCTACAGGGTCGCACACTTAACGGGCCGGAATAAAGGGATTGGATGGAGATCCAATATTTTCTCAATTCGGATAGAGCTCCGAGTAGGACTCCTATGGGCCTTGGAGGCCTAGTTATGGATCCTATATATATTCTTCAGGTGATGAGGCTAGTGGACATAGAGAAACTCTAGCCGTCACTCCTCTCCCAAGCAAAACCCTAGCCGCGCAAGGGCGTTAGCACGACTGTGCGACGTGTTCCATCCCTGGACGTGTGGAAACCGGTAGAGGCGCCGCTGGTCTGCGGTGCTGATCGGTGTGAGAGCACGGCGGGGCATACGCACGAGGAGGAGAAGGTCGGGCTGCTGCGATCTACTACTTCCTTTACATCGATGCGAGCTACGTCGCCAACATTCCTTTGGCTTTTTAGCGCCTACTTTCGCTGCATAGTGCGTCGAGTGGTAACGATCTATGATCTCGTACTTGCATGGTTCCTGATTTGTGCAATAAAAAAATTTTAATTTATGCTATCGTAGCCTATGCATATCTCAACATGTGACACATAGTTTCCAATCGGCATCTATTAGGATTTCTATAGTAGTAAATAATTCAGCAAATTATGCCCTTATGAACTACTTTGGATGCATGACATCATGATAACCTTAGAGTTAGCTCTAGGATATGCCATTACTCTTAGACTTACCACATCTAGATATTCCACATGCATTTTTCGTTTCCAAATTTTGTAGAAACACTAGAGAATTATATACTCCCATCGTTCTAAAATATAGCATCTTCTAATGATTTTGTTTCAAATATAGCAACTTCTCCATCAAAAATCTTATCTCAACCAGTTACAATCATCTCTCTTTTTTTTTCAGTTACTTCCCCCATCTCAACCAATCATAACCATCATCCGTTAATAATTTCTTCTTATATATCTATAAAGTTCATCCCCACTAAAAGGGTCAATTAGGCCTAAGAGAGGGGTGAATAGGCTACATTAAAACTTAAGAAAATACAAAAGCTAAAAGTTTTTGATATTTCTGAAGGGGTTTTGGAAATTTTCGAAATCTTCAGAAATTTTCGAAATAAGGCAGAGCAACAACAATTACAATAAGTAAACTAGATCTAGTAAGTACGGGCTACAATATCAAGCTCAAACAGCAGCTAGACCTATTGCGGCATAAGCAAACAAAGTTAGAGGAAGGAAGAGAAAAAGTGACATCATTGAGGTTCTTGCATAAAGAGTTGTTTCCCAAAGTTCGAATCCTTAAGGGGATTCTAGTCTCCATTGAGGAGATCACAAAGAGCTGGGTTTTCGCTAACCCTTTCCTCAAAAAGTTGCACAAAACACTACTCCTTTCACTAGTGGTATCTCTTTTCTTTCGGAAGCGAGATCCAGCCTTCACAAACTTCTCTCGGCCAACCACAAATAGATCGGTGGCTCAAGAGTGATACCTAGCCATCTAGGAGTCCTTGCCACACCCAGAAATTTAACCAAATTTTCAGATTATTTTGTGTATAAATTCCTGTCTAGGAATCAAGCCAGGGTACACAAAACGATAAATTAATATACAGATCCAAACGTAAATAAAGCGTAAAATACTTACAGAAGAGGCACTTAGTCCTCACACCGAAAAGAAAACAGTAGCAGCGAAAAGGAGATCCTAGCGGGGCTTCAGCTCCACTCTACAGGCAAAACTTAACTGGGGTATAAGCCTTGGTCCTCTAACTTTGTCTTCAACTCAGAAACACTACACTTCTGAAAAGGAGGAATAATAGCAAGATTGAGTATAACCACTATACTCAACAAGCACACCAATGATGCAGACATGCAAGGAAAGACAAAGGGAGGTTTGTGGCTATTTACGTAAAGGCAATTGTAAACATTTATAGTTGAAAACGATAAAACAGTTGATTAATTAAGGCAAGATTAAATGTCCATTGAACAACGCTACACCACGATGAACAGGCCCAACCAAACCACCTAAATTACACCAGTTTATTAGATCAAGTTAATTAATAAGGTGAGACTAATTACGGTGAAGCTGGTCGATCGCCCATAACCGCGGGCACGGCTATTCGAATAGTTTTACTCTGGCCAGAGGTGTACAACTGTACCCACAAGACACGATTTCACCCATGTTGTCATGCCCCGAAGTACCACCATGATACTACAAAGGGGGAAATCGTGACAAGACCCTTTGCAATCCTTGACCAATCGCACCACACTTCAGACTTTACCCCTACCCTTACGTCCAAGGTAGGCAGCCCCCTTGTGCCTAAGTGAATCCGGAAGCCGCATAGGCCGTCACATGGCTCATCCAAACCCCATCACGCTCACCCTTACCTGGGTACGTCAGAAAGGGAAAAACTACAGTACAAGTCCAGCAGTTGCCCACGCTTGCTTGTGGTAAGCACTGTAAGTCTTCAGGGTTTCCTGCGACAAGCAAAACCATGCACCCACAGCCCACCTTAAGCCATATTTTAGTTGGATAATTACGACCAATAAAACGGTCAGATGTCTCAAGCTCACAGCTCAACAAGATGCTAAATGTAGATAGTGTAATTATTTCGTTAAATGAGCTAGTGGTATTAAGCATGGCTAAGCATAACATAATTCGAGCAAAGTCAACATAAGTGACACAAGCTAGTCAAATTATCACCCATGTTATGCAAAGGACGGATAACAAGTAGGTATGGCACAAGCAGGCAGATAGGTAATTCCAATACAATGTAATTAGCAAAACATGCACTTTATCTGCAAACGATAAAACATTTCGTAAATTAGGTTCAACATGCTCAAGGAGAAATGTGTGACTTGCCTTGCTTCTTCAAAACTCCTCCGAAGACTTTTCCTCGCGAGCGCGATCTTCCGAAACGGTGAAATCTACACGTTAGCACGTAAAATATGGAAAAACTCTAGTAAAAACCAAATAAACAGTACATGAAAAGTAAACAAATATGTAGAGTACAATTTTAGATGAATTTTGCTAGTTGAATGGCTCAATTTGGAGCTCGTATGAATTAATTATGAATTTTAGAAGTTTTGAGCCATTTAAAAGAATTTCTAGAAATTAATTCAATTTATTGCGCAATTAATATGAATAATGACATCATTCGAGGAGAGAGGTGGCATCGACA
This sequence comes from Oryza officinalis, assembly GCA_008326285.1. Taxonomy (NCBI): domain Eukaryota; kingdom Viridiplantae; phylum Streptophyta; class Magnoliopsida; order Poales; family Poaceae; genus Oryza; species Oryza officinalis. The sequence goes on along the minus strand of BDMV01000003.1, from coordinate 22,973,695 downwards.
AGTGGGCCTCCACCTGTCGGTGACTCAAAGGGGACGGGTCCACACACGCATGGTCCGCGGGCGCACCACGTGACAACCACGTGGTGACCACGGCGGACGGGGAGGGCGAGGTGGCGCCGACGTGGCGCCACGGCGGCACAAAAGGACGGCCGGTGCACCGTGGAGCAGGACCACAAGGTGGTCCACGGGCACGGATGGCCCAGATCGGCCGGGACCGATTCGACGGCCGTGACGGGTCCCGCAGCTGGGAGACGGAGGCGGTCAGCCTGCCGGCCGGTAGCGACGCGCGTGCACGGGCTGATGGTTGCCGCAGCGACCATGCAACGCCGCGGCACAAGCGGGATGTGGCGAAGGGAAACGGGGGGAGGGGTTGCTCATCGGGCGCACAAGGCGAAGGGTGGCGGCGGGAGGCGGTGGGCGGAGCACGGGCGAAGAGAGGAGGTGGCGCTGCGGCGACAGGCGGCACCGGCAGAGGGGCGACTGAGGAGCGCCAGAGCCTGAGGAAGACGATGGTGGCGATGTCACAGCTCGGCGGTGGCTAAGGCGGCGGCGGTTGCTGGCTAGAGGCGGCAATGGCGGCAACGGCTTCGGGTTGGCGGTGGGGATGGTGCTCCGGTAGAGGGCGTGGGCGGGGAGGTGGTTGCCGGGGCGCGGCTTGACACGACGTTGCCGGAGGTGGCCACAGTGCGGTACGGCGGCGGCTATATCGACGGTGGCACTCGACCGGAGGAGCACCGGCGAGGCCAGAGAGATGAAACGACAGAGATGGAGTTTGTGCGGGCGTCGAGTTCGGAAGAGAGGGGAAAAAAGACAAGGGGAGCTTGGGGAGGGTTTTTATAGCCCGATGGGCGACGGGGAAGCCGGGAAGAGGTCGGAAGAGACGGGTTGAGGCGGTTGCTGGCGTGGGCGGGATGCGGTTCGACTCGGCGCCGATTTCATGGCGAGAGAGGGGGATAAGATGGAGGAGGTGGGGACGACCGCGTCCACGCGCGCACGGGAGTGAGAGGCGGCCGGAAAAGGCAGCGACGTGGGCAGGGTACGGCGATTGCCGCTCTTCCGGCCGGAGGTTGGGGATAGAGCTAACAGGTGGGGCCACCGGTCCCACCTGTCGACGAGAGGGAAAGAGGAGGCCGGGTTGGGAAGGAGGAAAAACAGACATCGAGCGAGGGAGGATGCAAACGGGCCGATGGCCCAAGGAGGAGAGGGAAAGGTGAGCGGGCCGGGGAGAGACAGAGGGAGCCGGCCCGGGAGGGAGAGGAGGATGGGTCGAGGGAGAAGGAAAAGCAGACTTTGGGCCGAAAATGGCCCAAAGACGAAAGGTGATCTTTAATTGGTTTTTCAATTTAATTAATTGATTAAATGATGTTTGTATTATTAAAATTATTTTTTGAGCTTCGAAAATTCACGGGAAATTCCAAAGAGTACTTTAGGGCATGGAGAATATTACAAAATAGTCCCAGCCATGATTTTTAAAGGAGATTTTATTTTCCACATTAAATTCACTTGATTAATTTGCTTTACAATTTAATATAAATTCTAGAAATGCATTATTTAACTATTTAAATCTCGAACGAAAATCGGGGCATGCCAGTCCTCAACCTCTAGGAGTAAAAAATGAAGCAACGATCTCTTGGGAATGAAACTAGTGTTTAACAAATCTTCACGAAGTCAACAACAAGCACTCACATGAACTCAAAACCACAACTCTCTCATACACACAAAGTCCGAGCTCAAAGATCAGTGGAGAGGGAAAATAGGAAAGCAAGGCTCAAAGTAGGGTCTTAAAACAATGCAAGCCAAGGGCGAAAATATCTTCAATGGAACCAGTAGCCTTGACTTGGTGGGGGAGGGGGTATTTATAGCCCCATCGTCAGATCTGCCCGTTGAAGGGTAAAGATTGTCTTTTTCGGAAATTTCCGAAGTAATTTCTGAAACTTTCGAAAATCACCAATACCGAATTCCAACTAGAAAAGAACCTTTCGGATATTTCGAAAGACCTTCGAAAATTTCCGAAAAACTCTAGTACTGAAAACCAACTTGAAGAGCACCTTTTGGAAATTTCCCAAAAACTCCAGTACTGAAAACCAACTAGTTCCCATCGCTTCAAAAATTTCCGAAGTGGACTTCGAAAATATCCCAAAAACTCCAGTACCATTTTTCGAAGGCAAATGCACTTCGGAAAATTCCAAAGTTGATTTTAGAAAACTCCAAAAAACATCGGAAGCCATTTCAAGGAAGAGAACCACTTCAAATAAAGATCTTAGAGCACTTTTCTCATTCCTAGAGATCAAGGCACCATCCCCCTTTATAGTGCGGCTTTCCTATTGACTCAACAAATGTAAAATTACATTTTACCATTTACACATGTGTCGCATCACATCGTTGTTTCAACTCAAATGGGTTTTGCCTTGAATATTACTTCACTGAGAACTAACAATCCTTCACACATACTCAAATAATCTGTTAGTCCTCTCTAATTGCATTGTTATTAATCACCAAAAAATTAGGGGCCTCGATGCACTTTCAATCTCCCCTTTTTGGTGATTGATGACAATACAATTAGAACACAAAAGAATTTGTATAGAAATAGAGATTTGGGTTCAAGGTTTTAGTAGGATAGCTCCCCATAAGAGTATGCATTAGAGGCAGGTAGAGAGCTCCCCTTAAAACCTTGCACCCACCATGTAGCACATATAAGATGAATTGAATGAAAAGTGCGTATGCCATCCAACATCCATACAACTTAACTAGAATAGAAGAAAAAACATTACACCACATAGTCTCAAGCAAACATCCACCAAGGTCTTAAACATGCATAAAAAAATGGCAAGTTTCAAACACAAAAGAAATCACATAGTCTCATACATCCAAACTCAAATAGTTCAACCAATAGAAGTAAAGATAGATAATTCTCCCCCTTTGGCATCAAGACACCAAAAAGGAAAAGAAGATAGAGGCGCCGATCAAGCAAGTGGAGCTTGAGAAGGATCTTCTGGTGGAGGAGGAGGAAAGCCATAGCTGAAGTCGTAGTCCTGTAGAAGACCGGCAAAGGGGTCTTCAATCTCCACTTCCTCATCCGCCTTTTCCTCATACCCAGGAGGAGAGGGAGGCATATCCATATTGGCCTACATGGCCTTCACTCGCCGAGTCGTCTTCGGCTCGTTCCGCGTCTTACGGTTCTCTCTGCCCTCGGAAGAACACAAGGCAAAGAGATTCCGCAAGATGCGGAACAAGGCAAAAGGCTCTCGGCGAGCGATGGGGGCAGGCCACGGAGTAGGAATGTCAGTGAACTGTGCCCCAATTGGATGTGTCGGCCCCAGAAGAAGAACCACGAGCAGGGGGTGCCACAGTAGCCATGCGCAGCACAATCTTGGTGTGCTCCATCTCCTTGTGAAAGGTAAGCCCTATGACACGCTCAATCGTCTTCATCAGATGAGGACCATAGCCAAGGCCCTTGTGATGATTGAAGGAGGAAGTCCTGATCTCTTGCCATACAAAGTCGAAAGTGCAAAACTGGCGAGCAGGAGGATCAAATCGCAGCAGGACGTTGCAGGAGTAGGAGTTGAGATTGCTTGCATCCCCTTCCTTAGGAACAAGGGTCTTCCTAAGGATGCGATTCAGAAGCGCATGAAAAGGCTTAAGCCCTTTGGTCTTCTCGGGCACACCCCCAGCACCAGGAGCATAAAGACATAGGAGAGCACCATCACTGACGACTAGGAGGTCATGAAGATTAGGCCAGTACTGCTGCTGGCCCATGTCAAAACCCCATAGAGCACCAAGGTTCTCATAGGATATAGAGTACCATTGGCCCTCAGTCATCCAATGCATTGTCCTAGCGTTATCGGGCGCAAAGTAGACTGTTGCATAGAATTGTGCAATGACCTCCTCACACCAACGATACTTCAAGGACATGAAGGGCATCATATCCATGTAGTCACAAACCTCTGCAATCTCATCAAGAACGGCATCCTTGAGAGTGGCGAAGTACTCCCAGTCAACATACTGCATAGGGATGGTGCGCCGGGTCCTGGGCTTGAGGACGATTTCATAGAAATCTTGTTGAAAGAAATTCCAAAACCGATAGTCAGAGGAGAACTGCCATTGAGCCAAAGGATTCTCCTTATGGTGAGCAAGCACATCCTCAGGCTTGACTGCCCAATTGGAGACCACCCTGGCATGGTGGGGATCCCTCGTGGGGATATGCACCTCGAGGGGACCGATGTCGCGAGAAGCATCATGTTGGGGACATTGCATACCCTGAGAAGACCCCTCACCAATGGAGCGGCGAGAAGGCCGAGAGGAGTCCTCGGCGGTGGACCGACGAGGTGGAGACGAAGCAGAATGCCTCGACACACGACGGGGAGGAAGTGTGGTCCCCCTAGCCACATTGGCCACCTGAGGACACAAGCCCTCATCGCTGAACCACGCCTGATCTGAGCCATCGGAGCCGGAATGAGAGGCGTCCCTTGGACGCTTGGAACTGTTTCGGTTGGCGAGGCGTTTGTTGCGAGAAGGCTTCCCTTCAACAAGAAAAGGAAACACAGTGGTGAGGGATGAAGACAATCAAAGAAAGAGTAGGAAAAGTGACATAATTTATGCGGGATAAGGGTGGAATGGCTCGGTTTGGGCCTTTCGGATATTTCCAAAAGGGCTTTCGGAAATTTTTGAAAGGGCCAAACTGTGCCCTAAACCCTAGATCCCGAACAATTCGACCACAAGAAACCTATGACAATGAAGCTAGACAACCTATGGCACTAGAGGAACATCTCCACCAAAAGAAATCAAAAGATTTAGACTTGAGGATTCATGGATTGAATTTGAAGAACAATACCTCAAGAACGACAAACTTCCCGAAGAAAAGTGAAGGGAAAGGATCCCCCTTGAAGCCCAGAGTGCTCCCACGCGATTAGAGTTGGAGGAAAGCACCAAAGATTCGCCGAGTCGCAAGATGGAGAATGTGGGGGAGGAGAAACCCGTGGGGAAGAGGAAGAAAAGAGAAAGGAAAGAGTCCATAGGTAGGGTGGGGTAAATCAGGGCCTAGGGTTTTTCGGATATTTTCGAAGCATTTTCAAAAATTCTGAAGAGTTCAAAATGACAGCCAGCTGAAGAAAGTTGGACTTGAGAAAATAGGCTGTTCAAAAATTTCCGAAGATTTTCAGAAAAATCCGAAGAGTGCAAATTGCTAGGAGAGATATAGTGTAGGGAACCTGGTATATTGAACTGTACAGTATTTTTTGAAAAGTTTCAGAAATTTTCGAACAATGCAAAATACCAGGTTTTGCAGGGAACCAAAGATGAGATTTTGCACAAGGATTTTGAATAGACTTTATGAAAGAAGATTTGGACTGAAATTTTGAAGAAGAGTCCCATTTGAACTTGTGACTAGCCAACGATCAATCACTCAAAACAATAACCACAAGTCAAATGGGTTGATCCGTGGATCAAAAAGAGAGTAAATTACCATGAGACAAGATAATTTACCCTCGAAGGAGGGCATGTATGAATCTATTGCAAGTTGTGCTAGGACCAAAATTCATTAAATAATGAGATCCCCATACACATAGATTCAATTTATCCACAAAGTGATGACTAGTGTTTATCCATTAATTGAATGTCCATTTTTTCACAAGGTGAGATGCAACGTATTCTAGCAAACACAAATGTATGCAATAGATCAAGCCACATTCCGAGAATTCAAGATATTTTAGCTCACATCTCAACTCACAAAATCTACTTTCATCTAGTGGCTTTGTAAATATACCCGTCAATTGTTTGTCGGTTCTCATATGTTGGATGTCTATGTCGCCTCTTGTGGAATGATCTCTCAAAAAGTGATGGCGAATATCAATATGTTCGGTTCGGTAGTGTTGAACAGGGTTATTGGCTATTTTGATGGCACTCTCATTGTCACATAGGAGTGAAATTTTGCTCACATTGAGGCCATAGTCTCTCAAAGTTTATTTCATCTAAAGAAGTTGAGCACAACGTACAACTCCCTGCTGAAACATATTCCGCTTCGGCGGTGGATAGGGCGGCGGAGTTTTGCTTTTTGGAAGACCAAGAAACAAAGGACCTACCCAAGAATTGGCATGTTCCCAATGTGTTTTTTCTATCCACTTTGCAACCGGCATAATACGCATCGGTATAACCAATGAGATTAAACATCGCTCCTTTAGGATACCAAAGGCCAAGGTTAGGTGTGTGTACTAAATATCTAAGAATTCTCTTCACGGCCACAAGGTGACACTCCTTCGGAGCGGCTTGAAATCTTGCACACATGCACACACTAAGCATGATGTCAGACCTATATGCACGTAGATAAAATAATGAGCCAATGATGGAACGGTATATCTTTTGGTCGATGTCTTTACCTTACTCGTTGAGATCTAGGTGCCCATTGGATGGCATAGGTGTGTGAATTGGCTTGATATTCTCCATATCAAACTTCTTGAGCATGTCCTTCAAATACTTCGTTTGGCAAATGAATGTTCCTTCCTTGAGTTGCTTGATTTGAAGACCGAGGAAGAACTTCAATTCACCCATCATGGGCATCTCAAAACCTTTGTTCATCACTGTACTAAACTCTTCACTAGAAGACTTGTTAGTAGAGCCAAATATAAATATAATGTCATCGACATATATTTGGCACACAAAGGTATCATGATCATGTCTTAGTAAAAAGAGTAGAATTGGCTTTGTCAATCTCAAAGCCATTTTTGACGTCGGCTTTGTCAATCTTAAAGTCATTTTTGACAAGAAAGTCACGAAGGCATTCATGCCATGCTCTTGAGGCATGCTTAAGCCCATAGAACGCCTTGTGAAGCTTATAAACGTGATTATGATACTTTGGATCTTGAAAGCCCGGTGGTTGCTCTACATACACCATCTCATTGATTGGACCGTTGAGGAAAACACTCTTCATGTCCATTTGGTAGAGCTTGAAATCAAGGTTTGTAGCATAGGCTAATAAAATGCGAATTGACTCAAGCCTAGCTACTAGCGCAAAGGTCTCACCAAAATCCAATCCTTCGATTTGGGTGAACCCTTGAGCCACTAACCTTGCCTTATTTCTTATCACCACACCGCTTTCATCTTGTTTCTTGCGAAAGATCCATTTGGTTCCAATCACGTTTTGCCTTGGTCTCTTCACCAATGACCACACTTGATTCCAAGTGAAGTTGTTCGACTCGTCCTGCATGGCCATCACCCAATCCGGATCTTGAAGTGTTTCTTCTACCCTTAGTGGTTCAAGAGAAGACACAAAAGAGTAATATTCACAAAAATTTGAAACTCGAGATCTAATGGATACTCTCTTGTTGATATCACCTAGAATGTTATCGGTGAGGTGATCTCGTTGGATGCTTTGGTGTATCCTTGGATGTGCAAGGTTGATTGGTAAAGATGGCATGTGCACTTCTCCTCCATCATGATCCAAATTTGAGGGTGATGGATCATTGTCTTAGGTAGATGTAGATGGCTCCGCTTGTGTCGAGAAAGAGGGTTCATGTTGTTGCTCCCTAGGACAGACATCTCCTAGAGCCAACCTCTTGATAGCCTCACTAGGATCCTCCTCTTCACCTAACACATGTAAGTCAACTAGCTCTACTTGAGAGCCATTAGTCTCGCCAAATGTTACATCACGCGCGTTCTCAACAATATCGGAGGTTTTGTTGAAAACGCGGTATGCGCACTCATTTGACCCATACCCAAGCAAGAACCCCTCATCAACTTTAGGAGCAAATTTTGAGGATCTTGCCTTCTTGTTAAGAATGTAACACCTACTACCGAAACCACAAAAGTAGGAGACATTTGGTTTGTTAATGGTAAAAAGCTCATAGGGAGTCTTCTTAAGAAGCCAATGGAGGTAGAGATGGTTGATGGCGTGGCATGCAGTGTTGACGGCTTCAGCCCAAAAGTGATTCGAAGTCTTGTACTCGTCCAACATGGTCCTTGCCATCTCGATGAGAGTCCTATTCTTTCTCTCGGCTACTCCATTTTGTTGAGGTGAATACGGAGCCGAGAATTCATGCTCGATTCCTTCTTCATCAAGAAAACTCTTCACGCACGTGTTCTTGAACTCCTTGCCATCGTCGTTTCTAATGTTCTTGATCTTGAGATCAAACTCGTTTTGGGCTCTTATTGCAAACTTCTTGATTACGCCTTGCGTTTCGCTCTTGTCATGCAAAAAGAATACCCACATGAAGCGTGAAAAATCATCAACAATTAAAAGACCATATTTGTTACCTCCAATGCTTAGATAAGCAATTGGTCCAAAGAGGTCCATGTGGAGAAGCTCCAACGGTCTTGAGGTAGTCATTATGTTCTTGGCCGGATGATGAGCTCCAACTTGCTTTCTGGCTTGACATGCGCTACATACTCTATCTTTCTCAAATTGCACATTGGTTAGTACAAGAATGTGATCGTCTTTTAGAAGCTTGTGAAGATTTCTCATACCAACATGGGCTAGCCTCTGATGCCAAAGCCACCCCGTGTTGGATTTAGCCACTAGGCATGTCTCAAGTTTGGTTTTATTTAAGGTGAAATCCACAAGATAAAGCTTTCCCTTGAAAACACCCTTAAAAACTACCGAGGAATCATTCCTTCTAAACACGGTCACATCAACATCGGTGAAAAGATAATTCTAACCCATAGAGCATAATTGAGAAATGGACAAAAGATTGTAGTTGAGAGATTTTACCAAGAAGACATTGGAGATGAAAAGGTCATTTGATATTACAATTTTACCTAATCCCATTACCTTTCCCTTTTCATTATCCCCGAAGATGATGTTATCTTGTGATGTACCATTTGGATCAAGGGAGGAAAACATTGATTCTTCTCCGGTCATGTGATTGGTGCATCCACTATCAATCATCCAACTTCTTCCACCGGAGACATTCCTACAAAGGATCAATTTCTAGTTTTAAGTACTCATACTTGTTTGGGTTCTCTCATGTTAGTCACAAGTGCCTTAGGCACCCAAAGAACTCTCTTAATAAAAACATTTTTTCCTCTTGGGCCAACATACGAAGTATCAAAAGAATTTTGTGAAGCATAATCATTAGGAAGGATACTTTTGGCCTTAACAAAGTTGTTAAGACCTTGTGGCTTCTTGAGCATCACACTTTTGTCCACCTTCCCTTTAGGTGGAGGGACACACCCAAGTTCTTTATGATTGAAGTTGTTCCTTTGATAGCCTTGTACTACTTTAGAGCCTTACTACCCATGTGGCACTTTAGAAGGCTATTGTGAAGGAAACCCATAAGCTTCTTATTTTCCTTAGCCAAAGCACTCAAGGATTAAGAGTTAGTAGCACAAGCATCAATATCAATATCCTTATACCTTGAACATGGTTCATTGCTTGGAACAACATTAAAACAAGATAACTCGCTAGGGATAGAGACTATTCTTTAAAGTTTTGAACTTTTCTTCAAGGGAGAGGTAAGCTTTGTCTAAGCTATTCATCCTCTCTTGAAGTTGTGAGTTCGTCACCTCAAGATTAGCATGAGACTTTTTGGTTTGCTTGTAAAGTCATATCAAGGTCTCATTTCTTTCTCTCCTTAGCAAATTCACTCTTGAGTTCATGAGTCCGCTCTTTCTCACGAATGAACAAGGCCTCTTGCCTCTCAAGAGTTTCATTTTGTTGTTCAATTCTTCCAAGCAACTCACTCAAGTATGGCAAGGATTCCTTGGTTATGAACTTAAACAAGTCCTCATACATAACCTTGTCAACCTCCTCTCCATCACTAATAAGATCAACATTGAATGACTTGAGAGGTGAAGGTACCATAGGCTCCTTTGCCATGAGACAAATAGGAGCATCGTCATCACTTGCATAGTTGAAGAGCCTAGGTGTAGAAGGTGATGTAGGCTTGATGGCAAAGGTGGTCATTCACTCATCATCGCTTGAACTCGACCCGAAGTCATCAGACTCAAAGATCATCCCGATGTGAGCATGACCTTTCCTCTCATGCCTGCTATGCTTGTGCTTCTCCTTCTTGTCCCCCTTCTTCTCTTCCTTGAGGTTGGGGCAATCGGCCATGAAGTGCTCGGGCTCGTGACACTCATAGCACTTTCTTGTAGAGTGTCCTCCACTTGATTTACGAAGGATCTCTTGGAAGATATCCCCTTGAAGAAGTCACTTCTCTTCATGAACCTCCCAAATTTCTTGACGAAGAGAGTCATCTCTTCATCTTCCTTCTCCTTCTTGCTCTTGCGGCTTTCTTCTTCTTCCTCTTTTTCCTTTAATGCCAAGCCTTCCTTCTTCATGCTTGCATTGAGCTTTGGTTGATGTATTGGGTGACCTCCTTGGACTCTTGCTCAAGCAAGTCGTGGGCAAAAATACGCCCGAGCAAACCATGAGGTGTGAGAATCTTGTAATCCGGACGATCACGTATGATTATCACCAAGGTAGAGTTCTTCGGTGTGATAGCTCGAATCATTTTCTTGACCATAACTTCATCGGTCATATCCTTAGAACCAAGACCCTTGATCTCATTGACAATCTTGCTCAATCGGTCATACATGCCACTAGGACCTTCACCATCCAATATGACAAACCTCTCAAATTGCCCCTTTAGGATCTTCACCTTTGATTCACGGACGCTATCGGTGCCTTCATGAACATTCCGAAGAGTGTCACATATCTCTTTGGCACTCTCGATATCATCCACTCGGTTGAATTTGCTTCCGCTCAAGGCACTAAGTATGGCAGTAGCGGCTTGAGCGTTCTTATGCTCGTTCTCGTTGTCCTCCTTGGTGGGATCTTCGGGATTATATAAAATATAGTCTTTTTCGTCTATTCTTCAAATAGATGGGTTAATAGATTTCAAGTGCATCTTCATCTTATGCTTCCAAGTGGCATAGTCCGTACCATTGAAGTACGGAGCCTTGCCACTATAGGTGCTCACATAAGATGTAAATGTTGTGGAAGGGTAATCATACGGAATTTTGGTTCCGGATGGTACCACTTCCTTTCCATCCTCCATTTGACCCGACATGATCTTTCCAAGTGGTTAAGCCTAATAAAGAGAGTAGGCTCTAATACCAAGGGTGAATAGGCTAATTTAAAAGCTTAAGAAAATGTGGAAGTTGGAAGTTTTGGATATTTCTGAAGGGGTTTCAGAAATTTCCGAATTCATCTTCGAAAATATTTCGAAAATTTCCGAAATAAGGCAAAGCAACAACAATTACAATAAGTAAACTGGATCTAGCAAGCACAGGCTACAATATCAAGCTCAAACAGTAGCTAGACCTATTGCGGCACAAGCAAACAAAGTTAGAGAAAGGAAGAGGGAAAGTGATATCACCGAGGTTCTTGCAAGAAGAGTTGAGTTGTTTCTCGAAGTTCGAATCCTTGAAGGGATTCTAGTCTCCGTTGAGGAGCTCACAAAGAACCGAGTCTTCGCTAACCCTTTTCTCAAGAGGTTGCACAAAGCACTCATCCTTTCACTAGTGATATCTTTTTTCTTTCGCAGGTGAGATCCGGCCTTCACAAACTTCTCTCGGCCAACCACAAGTAGATCGGTGGCTCAAGAGTGACACCTAGCCATCTAGGAGTCCTCAACCTCCAAGGGTAAAAGATGAAGCAACGATCTCTTAGGGATGAAACTAGTGCTCAACAAATCTTCACGAAGTCAACACCAAGCACTCACAAGAACTCAAAACCACAACTCTCACACACACACAAAGTCTGAGCTAAAAGATCGATGAAGAGGGGAAATGAGAAAGCAAGGCTCAAAGTGGTCTCAAAGCAATGCAAGCTAAGGGCGAAAATATCTTCAATGGAACCAGTAGCCTTGACTTGGAGGGGGAGAGGGGTATTTATAGCTCCACCCTCAGATCTGCCCGTTGAAGGGTACAAATTCCCTTTTTGGAAATTTTCGAAGTAACTTCGAAAACTTTCGAAAATCACCAGTACTGAATTCCAACTTGAAAAGAACCTTTTGGATAGGGTTTACAAAGCCGTGCGGTTATCGCGATTATCACGTATGGTAACTTTCTTAGTTTTTGAAACCACGGTATACCTCACGATAACCACACGGTTTTCGTGATAATCGTCAAACCGTGGGTGACGGTAACCCCATTCAAAATGGTTTGGTGAACCCTAAAGACAACTACTCTCCTCTCCATGCCTTCGAGCTCCTCTTCCCCAATCGCGGTTGGCTACATCAAACCACTCTGCTATGGCACCACGCGGTGTGCTTGAGCACAGACTCCACACCATTGGCAATCCGAGTGTTCATTGTCAGGGTCACAAAGAAAGAGATGGGGCTTGAGCTTGAGCTGGTGGAGAAAGGGACGAAGCTCAAGTTTGAGCTAGCGAAGGAGTTGGACCTTGAGCTCAAGCATTTCTTATTTTCTTTGGTGCAGCAAGAGTTAGAGCTCAAGTTGGGACCAACTGAGATGGAGCTGGAGCAGAACAAAGCAAAGACCTCTTCGTTCTCTCTCGTTTGTAAACAGCCAACGAGAAATCACTTCTACATAGGTAGGGAAGAGCTTGAGCTCGATCTGCCATTCTCAAATCTGGAAGGAGAGGACGAAAAGAGGGAGGGAGCTAGGGAGAGAGGGAGGTGGGGATGGAGGAGAACAGAACAGGTTGAGAGGAGACTTGGTTGAGAGTGAAACATTTTTGTAAAGTTTTCTGGCTTGAAATGAAAAAAAGTTGTTTAACCCTGGTCTAAGTTGTAACATTGGCCAATATGTAATTTACTCTTAAAAGAATGATAGAGGGTTCACATATATATATATAACATTGTGATTGGGAGAAAAATAACTACTGCCAGCCAAAAAAGGCTCTGCCAATGATGTTATAATTAAGATGTAGGAATTTTCTTTAGAGTGAAAAGAAAGTGGAAAATGCAATTGCATAGAGAAATAATTTTAGGAACAATACCTAAATAGGCACCCATATTTGACGAGAGCTCGAACAGTCGAACTTGGTGTCTAAGTACACATCGACAGTTCCACACCATCAACCAACTGAACTAGCTAGGCTCAGCTCCTAAATCTATCTTTGCAGAATCATGTATATGGGGAAAATTTTATTAGAGAAAAAATTTTACTCTTATTGACATGAACAAATTTCATACGTCTATTTTTTATCCAACGATAATTTTTATGTTTTTATTACATATATGATTTGCACTACATATTTTTTTCTCATGTATATGTGCATGCATGTATCATGTATGCATGTGTTTCATATCTAGAGCTTCTTTTAGGTTAGTAATTATGTGGATACAATGTTTTATACCGTTATATTCTGCCTTTGTGTGGACAGGATGCAAATATAACAAGTGTCAAAGTAGTAAAGAAAATGCACCATCCATGTCACAAAGGCATATCCGTATCAATATGCTTTATGGTGTATACACGTACTAACTCCGTTCTCAAAATGACGACATCCTCGAATGGTTAGACCTCAAACTATTAAACCATTAATAGATTAAATATTAGAATTTAATATATGAAAGTGATAATAATAGATTTATTACGAAAAACATTTTCATATGTTTATATTTTAAATATTTTTATAAATTATAATAATAACAACAATAATTATCATTATTGTTATTATTATTATAATTACAATGATGCCAACATACATGTATTGAAGATCGTGTCGATGTCCAAAAGTGAATGGTAGTCCCTTTGGTATAACTCAGTCAAGACGGAATTCAGTTCCCCCTTGGACTTATGAGTATGCAAGAAGTATGTGCATACTACATCGATTGTTCTCAACTGACGCTGTAGTAGAATCCATGTGAAACTCTCTTGAGAAATCTTGATCCTTCCATCTTAGACTTGCTCAGTTGTTCATCTCATCATGACAAATCTTCTGTTATTTTCCTTGCTTTTGTTCTTTTGGAACAACTATCCTTGAGCTGGTTGTATATAAATATAATTCATATAATTATATACCAGCATTATAGAAGAAAGGAAGATTTAAAAATTTACAGCCAAAACTAAAACTAAGTATGGCCATCGACGGCAAACAAGCTGCCCCTACTGTTCACAAAGGTATAATGAAGTACATATATTCTACGGTCTTAGAGAAAGTATCTGAAAATACCAAGGTTTTACATTAAAAATTTTGATATATTGAGATACCTAGTACTAAAAAGTACTAAATTTTACTACCTCCCGATAACTTCTCAAATATGATAAAATTACCGCGTACATATACAGTACAGTTACCAAGCCGCAACTGCTATCTCCGAACCATTAACCTGCACACCGTGATCTCCGGCGATGACGACATCGACCATTAACCTGCACACCGTGATCTCCGGCGATGACGACATCGACGCCGCCGTCGTCGTTGCCGGCGAGTCGCCGCGCCTGCTGCAGGAGGAGCGTCTCGGCGGCGCTCCTGCCCAGTACGATCCTGCAGGTGCTCCAGTCGTCGGCCTCCATGTCCACTCCAAGGTAGGTCAGGTGGTCTGACGCGCTCCAGAACAGCACCAACACGCTCCTGGATTAACGGAGTACGCAATTTTTTTTTTCAGGATCTACTAGTACAAGTAGAAGTAGTAGCAGCAGCAGCTAGGCACAAAGCCATTCTGATTTCTGAAGTAATCCACAGAATTGAGATGCCAGAAATTGGCCTGATGAGGATGAACAACGATATGATCGGTCATCAGATCAGATGATCACCTGGAGCAGTCTGGATCTTCGCCGCTGCCGTCGCAGACTTGATAGACTGTGTTGCCATCGACTTCATGTTCCCACACCTGAAATTTCAGTTAGTGCGTGTATATAGGTGATATATATATATATGCGTAAGAGAAAACATCAGAGTTCAGAGGGTGCATTTGGTTTCTGCTACTATCTAGCAAGAAAACCATTACATTTTAAATTATTCAGTTTATACAACCACAAGTGGTAGCATTTTTTTCATTCTTCAAGCAGATAAAATAGGCTGGCAAAAGTTTAAACATTTCATGATGCCAAGATGGAAAGAAAAAATATTGTTTTGCAGAACACTATTTGCATTGTAATCTAGTTCAATGTGAAGAAAAAATTAAGCACAAACATTGTGTGTGCGGGGGAACAGTTTAGTGAATTTCCTGCTTTCATGCAGGAGCTAGCATACCTCTCTTGGGAAGTGATGGTATGTTTGGTCTGGAAAAATGAAAAAGTATGGGGGCAAATGCGGCACAATGTCACGCTCATGTGTCATTCGAATTGTATTTGGAACATATTTGGCGAAGTAGGACGCAAATGCTGCGTTGCCAACACGCGGTTGCCCAAAAGTCATCAGGTAAACATTGTTGCCTCCATGGGTAATCTGTAAATGTAGAAAGCATTTCAGAGATTAATGAATCAGCAGTGAAAGAATATCTACTGTTGAAACAAGGTACTTCTTAATTATAACATCATATTTAAAAGAGTAGTGCATTGTTGGTCCCTAAACTTGTTCGCTTCTGTCATGCAAGTCCCCGAACTCTCAAAATGCATTTTCAGATCCTCAAACTTGTTAAAATGTGTCATTCCGGCCCCAAAATTACCACGCCCCTCGGGGATCATACATGGCATGCTACATGGACACTAAAGTGACATGCCACATGAACATTCCAGTCCTAATTTTTCTTTTTTTTTTCTTCCCCTCTTATGTTTTCCTTCTCTTTTCTCTTTTTCACACGAACAGGAAGTAAGAAGACAAGAAAAAGGGAAAAAAGATAAAGAAAATGAGTCAACTTCCGTGTGGCATGGCACGTGAGCTCCACGTAGGATCTCGGATGGGTCGTGGTAATTTGAGACCGGAATGACACACTTTGACAAGTTCGGAGATCTGAAAATGCATTTTGAGAGTTCAGGGACTTGGATGACACAGGCAATCAAGTTTAAGGACCGGCAATGCACTTTACTCTAGTTAAAAAACGTGGACAGTTTTTTAGCAATTCCCCTGCAAACATGCAACGTTAGTGAAACTACATTACATGCAAGCTTTCTGAATTTGTACAGTTTGGATTGTTTTGGGCTGTTCATTACAATTGTGGTGATATTTCTCCCGATTTCCTTTAAGTGATGTTTCTAAGACAATCTTAACACCTATAAAGGTAGCACTGCGTTTAAATTCTGCAAGTATTTGGTTGAATTTCAGTAGCACTTACCGCAAGATCAAGCGCACAGAAAGAAGCAAGTGCTCCTCCCATTGAATGCCCTGTAACTATGATGCTAATATCTCCATATAACTTCCTCGCCTTGCGAATGGCGTTTGCGATGGCTGGACGTAAAAGTGTGTTATTGTAAGAAGAGTAAAATCCAGTGTGGACCTTTAACCAGAGTAGAAATCTCATCAGACCCAAAGAAAAAAAAAAGGTCTTGTCCTATTCTTCCACAAAAAAATATAATTACATCAACAGGTCAGTGGCAAAAACCTTTGCGTCACGCATGTCTGGGTAGTTCAGATCGGATTGCTTCCATAGCATATCCTTAATCCAATTCTGCACGCTGAGCCGAAACTTTTAGGCATAAATATAGAGGGACATCATAACTCCCACAGAAGCCACTAAGAACAAGAAAGTGTGTAGAGTTATTTCAGAACCTGTTCTCTTGAGTTCCCCTGATTGAAACAATGATAACATTGAGACTATGATCGACACCAACAAATGCCTGTCATATTGTTTAATGCCATGTAGCATTTTTCTTTAAATAGGATTGATGAGAACTATATTGTAAAACACTATCAGCACTTAGATATAAACCTGCAAGCAGTTCTGGATATCAACGATTAGACATCTCATCTCGAACTCCTGTTTTCGGAAAACAAGCGGCCACAACGAAATAAATTTTAATCGTGATCAAAATGAAACTAATTTAGGCACCAAAGTGTTGGATATCTTACTTGGATTAAGTCATTGCATTTTGAGCATGTCCATGTATAGAGCTCTGTTAGATCTGTCATATAGACCTAATATACGAGAGGAAATAATTGAGGGTAACTTCATTTTGAGAAAAAAAAAAGAGAATAAACTAATAAGGGGGACGACTCTATTCACTGCAAGATATAATTCACTCTTGAATTACACCAAATATGGGAGAAAAAGTGGTGCATTGGGTATTGTATATGACACAATTAGGAAAGAATAAGGTGATAATAACTTACAGCTGAGGCATACTCCACAATAGTCTTGGCAAGTGTAAGGTTGAAACTAAAGCACTGCTCACTGTTCTGGACACTGGATTCTGTGGAGATTGGAACATAGCCTTTAGGCATGATGATATCTTATAAAAAAGAACAGGGATGCTGATATGTGCAAGCTCAGTTATACATCATACATTCATACTCATCAAGAATAAATGCTATCAGACAAGAATTAGAACATAAGTAAACTTTACTGTTGCATTTGTGTATTCCCTAGGTTAGTCTGGGTGATGAAAGCAATGTTCCTGCTAGGGTACCATTCGTTCTTCGTGCCATTAGATGATAGATTTGAGATACAAAGGCCCTGTACTTTGCTACATTTGAAGGTTCAACTCATGCGTGCAAAGTATCCTTTTTTTGGCTTCTAGTTCTAGCTAGGTACAATAGTTATTGATTGTATATAAACAATAGTCAACGTTATTAATCGTCTTGTACAAACAATAGTCAACATCACTGTCTTCCAGAAACAGCCACACTACTAGTGATTAAATAAACTACAGTACAAGCAAAGCTTGCATGAGCACATTGAGATAAAATTCGCCTCGTTTTCCCCCCTCTCAAAGTGAAATTAAAGCGATGAAGAGAAATCAATTGCGTCAAAGAAAAAAGAAGAAGAAGAGAGAGAAATGAGTCCATCAGCTGCCGCGCGAGCAGCAAGTGATGAGCCTGAGCCAGAGATGAGCTTTACGGCTTTACCTGTTGCTGCTACGATTCGATGGGGTGGGCGCGATGCAGCAGGGATGAGCACCAGAAGCATCGCCGCCGCCGCCGCCGCCTCTCCATATGCCAACTTGGGAGAGTAGTTGGCTGAAGAGAGAAATGGAGCGGAAGAGCAAGTGCAGAGAGAGAGAGAGAGACGATGGAGTGGAGGAGAAATCGAGAAGCAGGAGGAGGTTGCAGGATGGAAGGAAGAAAATTGGCAGCTTTGGTAAGAGGACGAGTTCGAGATGAGACGAGAAAGGCTAGACTCTTACAAGATTTTTAATGACCAACAATTTAATTTATTTCATGTTATATTTTTAATAAATATAAAATTAATGTTATATGTTATATTTTTAATAAATATAAAATTAATGTTATATAAAAATATTTTAAAATATAAATTTAATGATATAATATACATATGTATGATTAGTATGATTATTAGTTAAAAAATAATTTTTTTTAAAAAAATAAGTTGTGTTGTAATTTGAGAGGAAGTACTACGGTGCCTGTGCTGTTGTTATGGCGCAACAACGACTTCGTTTCGTTGCAGGCCATTTGTGTGACTCCTGTGTTCTCCTTCCTACCTACCAACCTGCTCGCGCAAGGACAAATCTAGAACCAAAAATATGAGGTGCCTACGCCTACAAATTAATCGTATGTTTATATGCTAGTTTGATCTAATACTAATGAAATTTTAAATTTTACCCTATGCCATGTTTATCACCTAAACTACGTCCGCATGTACATCCGCCCCTGGCTGCAGTAAACCCACTTACCTCAAAAAATAAATTTTCGTTATAAATTGTGCATAGTTTAAGTAATTTAGAGTCCGTGTAGTGGAACCGGCAATTCCGGTTTAATTACTATACTTAACATGCGTACTCATATTTTTTAAAAAAAACTTATTGTTATAACATAATAGTACATACATATGGGTGTGTTTAGTGATAAAGCGTATATACTTGTATTACGTGAGGCTATGTCTCTAATCTCGTTCAGAAGTGTGCAAGGCACACTCACGTGTGACATTTTTTTACCAAATTTGCAAAACTACAAATTATAGACAATCTATCGTAAAAGTTATTGATTTAGCATCAAATTTATCATAAAACTACAGATTTAATAATGAAATTGTATCAAAACTATATATTTAGATTTTAGATCCTAAGACTACTATTACGTTAGAATTATAAATGTTGTATTTTTTGCGTTAAAATTAGCACTAAATCTATAGCTTACGATACTATACCTTACATCATTTTGTGATAAGCTTAATACCAAATCTCTAGTTCTGAGAGACACCGCTTTAAATTTTAAACTTATAGTTTTGCCACTATTTGGTTTATACGTAGTTTTACGAATTTACTTTGAAACAAAAGTTAAACTATTTATTTAACAACTAGAATTGGCTAATAAGTATCCATGGGCTTAGCCCATGCCCACACCTCTCTAATCCATCGTCTTGGCCTCTTGGGACGGTATGGTCAACAGGCCACCTGTGGCCGAATGAGGCCTGAACAAAGGCACTACGCACCGTTTTTCAGGGCTCAGAAAAGGAACAGAATTGCCAGGTGTCCCTTTAGTGTTTGGGGCAAGTATTTTTTTTTTCGGGGATGATCGGAGGAGGCATCCGAATGTCATTAAGATAGAAGGAAAAAAAAAGGGCAAGTCTGCAGACCAACAAAATTGAGCACATCCCTAACTGTTTGTTCAACCTCAGAAAAGAATGGCAAGTTCTTTTTCAAATTCACCTTGCTTGTTACATAAAACGTGTCATTCGCATACAAGATGTGACCCATGCAGTTCATGTTGGACTGAAATACACTTAATTGGCTACTAAAAATAACCCAGCCAATATTACTGAATAGTATAAAATCAATAATATGATGCTGCTGTACTGACAGTATCTGCAGCTAAATTTTAATCAGGTAACTAATTAAGCAGGGAGCACAGGGGCAGCCACCCTGCAGGTGTTGTGAGACTGGCAATGGCAGCACTTGTGCCCCGCCACCCTCGCGTACACCTGCGTCGTGTCCCTGCAGTCGTTGCACACGATCCATCCCTGCAACCAACACCAATCAGCAATGGCGCTAACGTCACAGTGTATATAGTATTATACTATCAAATGCACGGGGTTGGATGGCGGCAAGCTTACCTTTCCCATGTAATCTATGTGGAGCATGTTTGCTTCAATCTGCAGAGGTTAAAAAATGAACTTATTATGACAGTATTCATGGAAAGTAATTATCACTAAGGCTTTAGATTGGTGAGACTACTGCAACTCTGCAAGTTTGAAACCCTTCCAAAATGTAATTGAAATGATGAGCCAATATCTTGGTCCGGTTTTTTAGTTTCTTTGCATATGATTTGTATTCTGGTTTATTTTATATTCACTATTTCTGAACCTACAACAGGTCTATTAAATAAATTGAAAGATAAATTCTTGTTGTATAATGCTATTGTGTTAAGGAAGCTCACTAAGAAATTTAGTACATACCTCGGCGTCCAAAGCCCTCAAGAACTTGTCCATGTTAAAGATAGGCATCGAGCAGATGGGACAAGAGAACCTACAATTATCAGCATCCAAGAAGAACAAGATCACACGAAAGAGATGACCGATCTAGCACACAAAGAAAAGAAACAAAGAAAGAAAGAAAGAGAGACATGAGACAGATCAACACAGCATGGGCGATTACTTGTCGTGCTTCAGCATCTCGTGGAAGCATTGCAGGTGCATCGTGTGCCCACATCTGAGCACGGACGTCTCCCTTAGAGAGTCAAACAGATACTGCATTTGTGATGACGATCGACAGTTTCGTACATAAGAGACTGCATTTTTAATGAACAGTATGCAGAAGGTAGCGTCACTGTTCTGTTCTGGCAGAAGAACACACACCTCGTAACAGATGGGGCAGTTGTTCTTCATGGAGTTCTCGATGCAGCAGTGCATGTCGCGCAGGCTGACCGAGTAGCATGATCCTGTGTTTCAAACAGATAAAAGTGGAATTGAGAGATTCAGATTAAACCATCTCACTGGTAAGTAGTAATAGCTTGGGATTTCAGTGCCTACTACCGAGAGATGTAGGATCACACTCACCACATTTTTCGCAGTGGAAGAAGTTATCCTTCCCTCCAACTCTATTGAAATGCATCCCAAATTCAGTCAGATCAGCAAATTTAAACGCATTCCCACTTTTAAGTGAATTTTTCAGATGGTTTGGTAAAAGCATACCTGCAGATGCCGCAATCTTGGCAGTGGAAGTGTTCCCTGTCAACCTGCAGAACACAAACGTGCATCTCATGAACAACCAAATCAAAATCACCAGATCCAGCACAAGCAATTAAGCAGCATCTGCATCTCACGTCGTCGTCGAAGAATTTGCACGCGGTGCAGAAGTACTCCCCCATGCAAACGCCGCAGTTGTAGCACACTTGCGCAACCTTGTCAGAAAAATTCAGCGGTCAGAAACAAAAAATGATCCAAGAAACAGAAAGGGAAGCCCAGTGGTTTCGACACTAACCGGTTGCTCGGTGTCACAGACGAGACAGATAACCTGCAGAGCAGAGACCCCAAGATAAGGTTTTTTTTTCAGATCAAGAAACAGGATCGAATTGATGTGGTAGGAGCACAAAAGAGAGGAGCACCGATTCAACCGCTTGCCGATCGAGCTCGTGGCCGTCTTTCTGATCCAAGAACAGGGAGCAGCACATCAGAAAGGCAGGAGCAGAAAAAAACAATAAATTCAGGATTGGTGATGCAAGCACGCGAAGCACGAACGAACCGTGGACTCGTTGTGGCAATGGCGGCAGTGGAAGACGTCGTTGCAGCACGGCGCCCGGATCCTGCACCTCCTCCTGTAGTGCTTGCATCTGCGCGCGCCCGCGCCATGGGCTCAAGTAGCTCAAACAAAAAAAAACAAAAAAAAACGAAGCTTTTCTTGTCCAAGAACAGCAGCTGGAGCAGAGCAATTTACCCAAACCCCATCTTGCCGAATCCGTGGCGAGCCACATCGTCGAGCTCCATCGATGGCGGCGGCCGCGGCGAGATCCGAGCAGCCTCGCCGCCCGCCCTCGCCTTCGGTCGCGCGCTGCTGTTGCGGCGGCGCGCCAAGAAGAGGACGACTATTTTTTATAGCGAGGCGAGCTGAGCTCGCTAGTGTTGTGTTGTGTTGTGGTGGGGCTTGGAAGTGTTGCCGAGAATGGCAAGAAAATGGAGGTTGGGGATTGGGTCGCCGCCGTCCGTCAGAGAAACGTATTCTCTGCTGTAAAAAGGAAAAGCTGTTTCTGTTTGCTATTATTAATGTCGGTATGACCTGAGACATTATCTAGTATTATGAGTCTGAATAATTCTTTTATTCAAATTTATTATAATAGGTGATGTCTTATTTTATATTGGATAATAACATTTTGCAACAAAAACAGTAAATAACTTCTTTTCACTCTTCTCACTCTGGGGTTCTTGCTGGTCACCAAGGAGGAGCCTTAAATGCCAGCTCTGTTTTGTTTACAACTTTTTTTTTCAACATCTTCTGTTTGGGAAATTCAGAGCTGTCTTTTGAAGTGTATTTTTTTAACTTATAAAGATGCAGTGGCCTTTACATTTCTTCCTCTCAGAGCTTTCAAGAATTGTAGTATATACCAGTAAGGTTGGGTTGAGGAGGTGGCGTGCAGGTAGATCAAAGTGACATGCTGCCCGCTCCGCTCCGCATCAACTGTTTTCAAGATGACGATTCCTTACTTCCTCCGGCAGTTCAGTTCGACGATCCCATGCATTAACTTAACCCATGAGAACCGAGTACAAGTGGTCACGTGAGGGTTATACAAGTTGTCACATCAAATTTATGTTTATATAAAAAAATAAAAAAAGAACAAAATTATGTTACAAATTTATAGCCAACTACAACACAAATGGATGAAGTATGTATTAATGATGCAATATATTTTTACAGCTAACTATTGTGGGTTATTAGTTTGACTATATATGATGTTTTAATTTTTAAAACTAGTAGTTGGCTATATTATTAAATTTGCTTCGATAAATGACTGATCTTATCCACCACGACAATTCAATTCTTCAACTGATTAGCCACAGACAACATTCAAATTTAAAATTGATTTGATGGTTTTTATTATCGTAATTTATTTTTTAACATTAATTTTTAAGTTGCTAAAAATATATTTATAAAAAAGGCTTATAATCAATTGTAGAAGAAACGATTGTACTGTAAGACTCGACGACCTCTCAAGCTCGACTGACACACTACATTATCATATCTTCCTCGTAATGGAGGAATTTTAGAGAAAGAATTCCACGAAAATTGACTAGCTCCTATAAATTTTTAAATTTCATGTGTTCGAAAGGAGCCTTACCGTTTAGCGAGCCATCTCCATAAAATTTGCGGGTCCGCCACTATCTTTCAGGAGAGTGTTTGTGCGGTTCCCCTGGAGCTTCTTCACCTGACCCTCGACCTGCAGGCTGCAGCAACCATCAAGCTTATCTGCTCAAGCATTTGACCGAACAAAATTAGGTCGATAAATCAATCGATCAAAACAAAATTAGGTCGATGGCTGGTCGAACCGGCACCTTCCCTGAATTTTTTGCTGCTTCTACTGGAAATTATAAACGGATTTTTTTTCTCATCAGGGGGTCACATCTGGGAGGCCGAAGAGGATGGAGCAGGAGTAAAATATTCACGAGGATGAGAGGAGTCAGCATAAATGCATTCAATCACTCACTGCCGTGATGTTCCTCCCAATCTCCAGGTAGCGAATTGTGTGTATAAGCTGTCAGACTCCAAGATGATCTTCCAGCATCTTCTTTCAATACTGTATGGAGTAATTCCATGTTACATCATGCTCAGACTTGTCGATCCTGAGATAGTAGTACGTGCAAAAAATAGAACATTCGAAAATGACACCGTTAGATCCGAGATAGGACGCGGGATAAGTGGGATAAGCCAACAGGATGACAGTACAATAGAGCCGCAGATAATCTCTCGAACTAAGCAACAGTACATTTGGATATGCAGAAACTGCTTTACAACCATGGATTAATAATACAGATTCTGATTGGTGCCATTAAGTTTCACATTTCAAACACTACACATCAGATAACCCCAGGGCATGGCATATATAAAGTTCTCTTTTGGCTGATATAGCTGAATGATCAAAAAGATTTGCATCCACCAGTCTGAAACATTCCGGTTCGGACCATAAGCACATCACCAGCACAAACACAGGAAAGCATTTCCGCGTGCTTTCGGATGCTTTTGATACAGTGTCAGGTATATATGGCCGGCCAGATCAAACACCAACCCCATCATATGCACTGCGCCACCTTCTGATACAAATCCTGTGGCCAGTTCCTGCTCATGTTGCTTGCCACGAGGTTTGCGATCTGCCCATCATGAAAAATATTGCATGAAAAAATGCAGGGGGTTGCATTTTATATTATAGCGAGACAATATCAGAACAATGCTAACTAAAAGAAATTAAATTAATGCATGTCTAAAATGTGATAACACAGAATGGTGCCCTCCTCTACGGTCATCCCAGATAACTTATATGAAATAAAAATGTATTAGAAAGAAGGTTAATTTGACAATGAAAATCTCCAGAAGGATGTGTGTATGGCAGCTGGCTAGCATTTAGCAGCGTAGTGAGTCATGAAAATGACCAGATTTTATACTAAGATTGGACATTGTTGGAAAACTTTCTTGTGCAAGCTCTCTATAGAATATTTTAAGTGCTTGGGCCCACAGGCAGGGCGGCATGGTTTACGGCCGTGACAGCAGTCTTTACCACTACAACAGCTAAAGGCATGTATCAGCATAAGACTGCCCAACTGCAATCAGCCATCAGGATACGTAACTTTCTGTGTGCACACACGCACAAGAGAATGCTTGTGAGTGGTATAACCTGCTAGTTATGTGGGTGTGTTACTAAACAGGTTCTTCAAATTATTTATAGTTTACTTATCTACGGTAGTTCAGCATCACATTTTCTCTGCCATTATGAAGTGCCTACATGCTCGTTGTACAAGTAAATGCGCGAAAGAGATTGAATACCTTTGACTTGACTGCACGCAAGGTCCCATCAGTATCTCTAACATTGTCCATACAATTTAGAGCAACCTTCAAGAGATCGGGCACACAAGCTTGAACATGTGGTGACAAGTTTCTGAATACATCAACTGTCACATTTGGAGCCTGAGGATCCAAATGAAGAAATGGGAGTTTGATGGTTTCCCTCAAAGCATCTACAGTCTGTCCAGCTCGAGCAAGCCTATAGATATGGAGAATAGCTTCAAGCTGTCTCAGTACAGTTTGTTGCTCAGATATGAGGTCCTTGTCTTGAACACTGTAAGAACATTTCCAAGAAATTGATCAAAACACAGCTTTAAAAAGCATAAAAGATTAATGCTCAACTTGTGAAAAAAGCAGAACAGAGGATAATAACCTGGCTTCCGAATATCTGGCAGTCTCCATAATTTCATTACCAGAATGAATTAGAGCAGCAGCGCGACTTTCACCATCTAACATACTGCGCGCCATGGCACATATTGCATCCGACAGGCACTTATTTATTGTCTGAAGTGCCATGGCAAAAGCTCCAACTCTTTTATGAATTTCCACTGACTGAGTTCATGCAAAGCGTAAAGTGATATTAGATGGATATAGAACAACTCAACAAAGAGAGCAAGACCAAAGTGCAGAAAACATAGACATCTTCAAATTCATATGGTAAATATCTACTTCTGTACCATGTAGCTTGCTATAAATAGTTTATAAAATTATAGTCAATGGTTTCAAATGTATGCACATATATCAGATTTGATGAAGCATGTGTGATATGTCCAATATGTGACAATCAAGACGAGTTTTTACTGTTACTACTACTATCACAAGAAAAGAGCATTTACTTATTTACTTACTTTGTCATAGAGGCCTGCCTCATGACACTGATGGGCAGCTTCAAGTAAGAATTGCTGCCTGCTTCTCCAATCCATCATATACTTCTTTAATTCTCCTTCTTCCCCCATTCCACTTGGACCAAGCAAAAGTTGAATGCCACCATCCCTTAGTAATATCTCTGTCAACAGTTGCTTCAACATTAGATTTCGCTGCCGCTGCTGATCAGCATTCCCTCGACCAATCCATGATACCTCTCCTCCACCCATTGCAGCAGCAGACTGTGCATAATACTCCAAGGCCAACTCAAGGTTACCATTACGCAAATAAATAGAGCCATACTGCCGAATTATACTGGCAGCTTCTGCACAAGCATCCATGATACCCATCTTCTGGCCTGACCCAACACCATCAGGGAGAACACCATGATCAGATAAAGCAATTGAAATATGCACAGCATCTACATGGTATCCTTCCTCTCCAACTTCTTTAGACAAATAAAGAATTGCTGGAAGCAATTGGATGCTTAGCAGCAGAACATATGGATAGACCAAGGGGTCTTTTCCATTCTTTGTATAATATGATGGTTCAAATTTGTTTAAGTAACTTTGCAGATCCTCCAGAGTATAAGGCACCAAGCCTTCATTCAAAACATTAGAAGAAGATGCACTGGTGTACTCCCGCAGAGCTGACAACTTGAACCACAAGAAATCGTCTATAGTATTGAAAAGCGTTGGCAGATCTTTAAGCAATCTGTCGATTTGACGTCGACAACCACAGATCATGGCATAAAGGAGCAACTTCTTCCTATCATAACCAGGACGGCCAGGTCGATCACCCATTCTCAGCATTTTGTCACATTCCTCAGAAGCTGTCAGAGCAGTCTCTGGGGATACAGCACCATTAGTAGTAATCCATTCTACAAGCTGCCAAAGAACATATTATTTGCATGTATGGTATCAAGAACAAGAACACATCGCAATTTATGACATGTCGATAGTTTACCAGGGGAGCAAAGTTGAATGCAGCACGAGACGATTGGGCAACTTGTCTTGCCTCATCATAATATCCGGTTCTCAAGCAGAAATAAATCTAAAAAAATGTCAAACAATAATACTTCAATTTTTGCAGTACAAGATTAAAAAGTTACATGAAAATCAAAGAAAGAAAACATTCCATGAAGGCGCAACTGAGAAATATTTGTTGATAAATTAGAATAAAGCACATGTACCCACAGAAAACTTTTTATACATCAGATATGGCTTTACTTTAGATTATTACAGCCTACACTTGCATAAAGTAAGTCAAAGAATAAGCCAGTCATTGACCTAGCATAGGAATGATACCATGAAAAGCCTAAGCTAGATTTGAAAAATAATGAAAACACACACGACCCCAGTGTTGCACTACATTCAACACGATGTTCTCATAAAATATTAAAATGATGAGCTCCAGTATTCTTCAACCGCTGCACTTACTGTATTTTGGTGGCACGGTTTTATTTGAATGTAACCAATTGTTTTTTCATGATTTTAACATGCCATTACTAGACGGATTGAAATGACACCAATTACAATTTTCTGTTAAATACCCAAAACTAAAAAGGGAACCTGCTGCCATGTTGTGTCCATTGGTGGCTGTCTACGCAGATCAGTTGCATCAAAGTCTAGCACACCATGATCCCGCAATCGGACCTGCCAGTTCATAAGGACAAAAGATGCATTGAAGCTCATGTAGAACCCAAATTGTTCAGCATCAGTTCGCTTGAAAAGAAAATGATGTACAGGAACAATAAAAAGGGAGAGTAGGATCAAATTTAAAACATGCCCGAAGAAATGCGCGAATCTTCTGAAGATTGCCAACAGATCCACCAAGAGCAGCCTACAACCATAAAGCACAATCACAGCTTAATTAAGATCTATTGATACAATAGAAAAGCTCTTACATGAGTATGTTTCCTAAAACATAAGCCACATAGTAAAGTGAGAGTAGGGAACATCATTTGCTAAAAGACTAATAGAAGATCACAACCATGTGTTAAAAAATCGAACAATAATGAATTAGTCTGAGTTGCTCACTAACAACAGTAAATATTATCTTCCATAAACATGCACAATTGGTAGAAAGCACATATCAAATCACAATTCACCTTTAGGACACTCAAGAAAGAAAATTGAGTGCCACACATTGCCACACCACATGTTAGGCATGCCACAGATTATTAGCTTAGCGTTTGGTTGCTTGTTTCAGTTGCGGCAAACCACACTTTCTTGCTCCATGGGCCTACATGTCATATACTCATTTTCTAGCCAAACATTGCCACACTTGTGGCCAACAAATTGTTGGCCACACTTTGTTTGTCATGCCACACCTATGGCAAATTGAGTTGTGGCAATGTTAGGCAACAACCAAACAGGCCCTAATGTTCAAAAATATGAACCAAGTTGACATGACACAAAAGAGTGGAATACCCATAGGCAGATAGACCCTAACATAAGAAAACAGCAAATGTAGTAACTCTCAAGAGTTCAGTTGGATCAACACCAAAATTATTGTCAGAATAAGCACATATCAAATCACAATTCACATTCAGGACACTCAAGAAAGAAAATTAATGTTCAAAAATATGAACCAAGGTGACATGACACAAAAGAGTGGAATACCCATAGGCAGATAGGCCCTAACATAAGAAAACAGCAAATGTAGTAACTCTCAAGAGTTCAGTTGGATCAACACCAAAATTGTCAGAATCTTACATGTTATTCTATTTTCATAAGGAATTTTGAAAGAAATGTCAGAACTATAAAGTATGTGGAAATACTCACTAGAGCCGGATGGCTATTGATGGTCTCAAGTATGTACTTTTCATGACCCCACTCAAGGTGTCGTCTAGCACCAATCACTAGTGTCATTTTTCTTGAAATGTTCCGATGAGTTGACCCTTCCCCAACTAATGCCTGAATAAGACAAACAAGAAGCAAAGTATAGCTATGAGGGAATAAGAGATAAGGATATATGATATATATTGGATGTAAAAGGGCCAACAGATGTCAGCATGAGGCTACACAAAAATCAATGTTATTACCTGAATTAAATGCCACACTTTATGCATGGTCACTGATTTTGTCCCAACAGCACCAACAGATAAAGACTCATAAGCAGCCCTGAATGCTGTAGCAGGCTAACCAAAAGATAACTTTAATAAGCATTAGCACAACTACAACAGTACATCAATAGAATTTGTTTATGCTCTGATGGATGATTAACATGTTGAGGCTACATAAAAAAAGGCACTTGCTCTGTTTCTCAAATTAAATTATTTGGAGAATGGATAGCAAAAAAACACAAATTTAATAGCAAAAAAACACAAATTTAATCTATAAATGAATAAATGCCCACAGAGGGACTAAGTAACATGTTGAATCATAGCATATGAGTTTAACACTTACACCAAAAGGTATGCTGCGCCCT
This sequence comes from Oryza officinalis, assembly GCA_008326285.1. NCBI lineage: Eukaryota > Viridiplantae > Streptophyta > Magnoliopsida > Poales > Poaceae > Oryza > Oryza officinalis. The sequence continues at coordinate 22,944,457 of BDMV01000003.1, read as the reverse complement.
CTAGCATCATTAAGATCTCTCACAACTGCAGCATAAACTGAAGATTTGTTTTCGATTATAGTTTTGTTAGGTATGGGCATGACTTCCTTAGATGGCAGACCAGACGAAGCTTGGGGACTGGAAGCTGAAGATGGCATCAGAGCAGGACGAGAAATCCCACTGGCCATGAGATTAGTGTTTCTTTTCGGTAATGTAGAGAGTCGGCTTAGACTCTGCAAGAAGTATCGCTTCTCCTTCTGCCAATCATCCTACAACATAGATGTTATATAAGTTGAGAACCAAACCGTAAAGTAATTTGAAACATTCACCACTGAGCAACATAGTAGTACAAGACCACTATAACACTGAAAAATGTAGACATCTTAGTTACCTGAAATGGTAGAACTGTGCTGTTTAATTAAATCAAATCACAAGTTCACAACCCTATGAAAACTGATTTTGTTCTCTAAGGTGCAATGCAATAATACATATGGGTAATAACATATAAAAACCCTCAGATGATACAGAAATTTGACAAGCAACTTTTAACATATACCAAGATGATACAAGAAAGTGCAATCTGAAAAGCACTTCTCACAGGCTTGCATCGACTAAACCAGATCAAATATATATATTGAAGTTAGCAGCAGGAAAAGGTAACCAACCTCGAGAACTTGCATCATATAATTGTTAAAACTCCTTAAGTTGTCCTTTTGTGCTTCTTGGATGGATGAGACGATTGCCATTTCATGAAGCTGAAAACACGTCATGTTTCAGGATATATTCCATGAAATTAGGAGAGAATGCATGTAAAAGATGTATGGCGGTATGAAGTGTGCACCTGCTGCAGGTACTCCTCAACAGTAGTTGCTTCAGATGGAAAAACATCCTCAAATGTGGTCTACAAAACCTCAATTTTAATCACTATGATGTATATTCAAGTAATCTGGCAAGATAGAGTAGAAATCTGAAAATATACAATAAGAAGCAGCAGATTCACATACAACAACAGAATTGTAAATGTATTAAGGTATACCGATGAATTAGGAGTGAATTTGGATATATAAGGTGAAGTGCGAAAAGTCATGCGCTGTTATTAAGTAATGATTTTCGATCGGGTTTTTTATATAAAGAGCCCGCTGATCCAAGCAAAAATTAGTAGCATTTACCCGATAGGAAAGGACTGATTCTTACACTATTATTATAATGAATATGTGCTACTGTTATATTAGATGCATTTAAATACCCAAAGAGAACATTGCATAGACAAAGCATAGAAATATGAGCTATCAATTTCTTACTCAAGTAGATAACTGTATGTTAAGTTTCGTCTACAGTTTAAGTAGATAATTGCACGCTAATCTGGAGTGGTAGAATTGAAAGTATAGTACCAATGAGAACTTGCTGCACCTCGAAATCCAGAGTTGTTTCTTGTTTCAACATAGTTCATGGCTAACTATTTCACCAAAGCTAGCTAACAGATACTAACTAAAACATTTCATCAAAACTACTGAACTAAAACTATTTACTAGTAAGTTAAATTGCAATAACTGCTTTTCCAATTTAAGAAGACATGATGAAATTGGTAACGAACACCAAACTATCATCTTCACTTCTTCATTTCAAATTGTTAAAGGATGTTTTTCAACAATTTAGTGCAAGGAATAAAACATGGCGATGCTTATGACTTATGATAATTTTATTAGGTTCAATGGGCCAAATTAACTCCGTTCCCTCTACTTTTGATAACCCTAGGTTTTAACCTGCAGTACTGTAAAATGTCTAAATCTCAAACCAGACAAACTGCTCGATCTGATAATCAGCAAATGAGATTAGTAATATCACTCTATGAAATGGGATACCCCTCGCTGACCATCACCTTGAGTTCGAAGGATTTGAGGTCCCTGGCGAGCTGCTCTGCATTGATCCCCTCGCGCGCCAACAACCTGCAGAAAGCAAAAGCCCAAAACCCTAAGTCCCCGTAAACCCCAACAAGCGCCTACCCCGACGAACCCGACGCGGAGAACCGCGCTGTGAGCCTCGCCGAGGCCAATCGAAGGGGCTCTGGGGAGAGACCGACCTGGTGGCGGAGAGCGACTGCACGGGAGCCTCGGCGCGCACCGTCTTGGCCTTCAGCTTGGTGGAGAGCACCTCCAGCTGGTCCAGGTTCCTCTGCGCGCGGGGACAAGCACACGGGGGAACACGTCAGTCGGAAGAAGCGACGGCGGCGGCGGAGGAGGAGGAGGAGGCAGATGCGGAGGAGAAACGGGAGAAGAAAGCGGCGGCGCACCTGGAGGGGAGGGAAGTGCGGGGTGGGGGCGGCCTGCTCGAGGAGCTTGGTGGAGGAGTGGAGGAGCTCCGACCACCCGCCCATCTCGACGTCGCCGCCTCCGCCGCCGCCGCCGCTGCCGCTGCCGCCGACGCCGGCCATCGCCGCCGGAGCTAGGAAGGAGGGTTTCGTTGGTCCCGTGGAGGCGTGGTGCGGCGGAGTGGAGCGGAGCGGGTTTTTCCTTTTTCGGGGGTAGGGAAAAGAGGGCTTCGGTCTGGTTGTAGCGTGGGCCTGGGCCCTAGCGGCTCATGCGAATTTGGGCCCGATTCAGGTCAGATGGGGCCCATTATACGCCTCGGTCCGGCTGCTTCTGCATTTTTGTTTTGGGAGATTTGAGTACGGGTGTGCTCGGCGTTGTGGGTTGGGAATTTATTTTCTCCGCGTGAAAAACGGAACGACTCATTAGCATATGATTAATTAAGTATTTGTTAATTTTTTTTTCAAAAATAGATAAATATGATTTTTTAAAACAACTTTCGTATAGAAACTTTTTTTAAAAAAAAACACACCGTTTAGCAGTTTGAAAAGCGTGCGCGCGGAAAAAGAGATAGATGAGTTGGTAAAGCAAGGGGAAGAACTCATCTTAATCGTTAGCCTACACTCCCAACTCATCTCTCTTTTTTTTCGCACACACGCTTTTCAAACTGCTAAACAGTGTATTTTTTACAAAAAAAATTCTATACGAAACTTGCTTTAAAAAATCATATTAATTCTTTTTTAAAAAATAATTAATAAATACTTAATTAATCATGCACTGATGAGCCGTTCCGTTTTACGTGTTAAGAGGATGAGTTCCCAGCTCAAAATAACGAACACAGCCTAAATTGCGTCCATACCATACGAACTTGTACAATGGGTGTAAATAGATATAACAACTTGCAAATCGTTCGGGCCGATACAATAACTTAGCCCGTGCGAATTAGGGTCAAATCAAGTCTCACAATTAAAATTCATGTTACGTAGTTCCACGCGACACAATTCGATTGCATATTACTTTTCTGGAATGCGTCTACTGTTGCGGTGGTTGTGGCATAAAAACTATTATAAAATTATTATTATCGTTGATTGTTATGTAATGCAAAACTAAAAATTAAACATCACCAAAAAATTTGAGATTATTCGCAAAAGCTACCAGAACAGATGAACACAAATGGAAGCAAGCTGCAACTAAACTGTGCTGCATGCAAGCCGATGTAGCATCCAAAGTCAGCGACAAGTTCATTTAGATTGTGACACCCGTGTTTTTCCTGATTTGCACGAATTAAACAAGTTATTGTATCGGATTAAAGATTTGCAAGTTGTCAGTACCAATATACACCCACCATGCCACGCAAGTTAGTGTACCATGGGTGTCACTTACTCTTTCTTTTTTTTAACTTTTTATTACACGGAAAACGCAAACGCCGACACACCTGCCCACTGTGAAATTGTGAATATGTTGTATAATACACGCGCTCTTAAAGAGGAAGATCAGGAACAAATAACTAACCTTGCTAAATTCTTAAAATTCTTATTGAAAGCAGACTGAGTCCGCATTTTTGTTTTTGTTTTCATTTTTGAAAAGCTTCTGCATGCTACTATGATGCTATCAGGTAATTGACAGTTAACTTATCCCTCTCATAAAAATGAAGTAGTTCAACTATCCTATCAAAAAAGTTGTGTATAGGTTGACGTGAATTCAAGTTAAACTTTCCCCAAGAAATAAGAGTAATGATTCATCCTAAAAAAAAGAAATAATATTGATTATAAGCATTGAAAGTGAACCATCCTTGCTGCAGTAAAACTGGAAAATTCAGGCACACCATGCAACAGACCAGTCAAAACACAAGATTTGCTTTGGATCGATGAGGAATGATTACACAGGTTGCAATTGAAGAAAGGTGTTACAATGGAAGGGGATGTCCTGAATTGCTAGAGATCTAAGCTTCCACTCAAATGAATCTAACACCAAACGCACCGGGCTATAAGAATTGAAAAACAGAACCTAATGTACACAGGTAAACTACCTGAGCTCCCTCCACAGCCTATACAACCGATGTTCGAAAAATAATCCAATGACAATAAGTCAAGAAGAAATCAAGTTATCGTCGCATGCCTCGTTTGCGAAACAGCGCATGGTAGCTGCTGAGGAGTATTTTCTCCATAACTGAAGACTCTTTGTCTGTAAATATCACTCTTCAGTTCCTTTTCCTTACCGAGCACGGGCAGTGGCTGGTTGTTTTGATGAACGGCCAAACTTGTGCTTCCACTTCTGTTTCCCAACTGCAGAGAGATCAGCCAAAGGACCCGACCAAGTAGGAACAGAGCTTTTCTCTTGTGTAAACACAGTGCTAAACGAAGAGGGATCTTGGGGTTCGTATAACGGGTCCATGTGATTTGTAGAAACCAAAGAGACTGCACCATCCTGATGCGGAGGAGGAAACTTTTCACTCTTGCTTTTTGCATTTGCATGTGTTATTAATCTTCTTTTCTGTAAGAGATAAATAAATGGGACAAATTAGAGACATTTTGCAAAATTTACATTAAGAGAGTGCCAGGCTCCATTTTGGGCCACTGTAAATCAAATGAGACCAGTATAGGTAAGACCAGAAAATAAAGTGGGGTAATAAAGTGTTATTGTGACGGAGATGAGACTAAGCAAGTGGTTTCACCACCTCCACCTTAAATTTTGATCACTTTGCCTTAAGTAAAACAGCTCAAAGAAACAAAAACTAAAAAACTACTGGAATTAGTCAGGGAGCAAGTATGTTGACATACATCGATATTTATTTGAAGTTCAGCATTTGCCTCTGGAGCTGGTACTGCCCTAGGTCGATCGCGCGTCTTTGTCTTCTTAGCTCCATCATTAGTCCTACCGCCAGCAGCTCTCAAACTGTTGATCATGCCATGAATAGTATTGGTCAGGTAGCAATCAAATATTTCTACACACGCTCAACTCACATGAGAGCATGAATAGAAAACATGAATCAAACATAAAAATTAGGATATGGGCATTTGGATCATTTAGTGAGCAAAAATTCTAAATAGCTGAGCCCAGATGGTGAGAGACTGACTATCAGCCCAACGATGAGGCGTGTGTGACACAAATTCCGTGAAACCCAGGGACACACAGCAGTATGTTTACTTTTAGTTTGACCTAAATCAGCACTTGCATTGCACTAAAATTACTTTGGGGCAATGCTTTTGTAATTTGATTGTATATAACTTTGCTGCATGAACATTGTGTGCCATCTCTTTAGGATATATTTCTATGCTAATAATATTACTTATGGGGAAAAACATCCATATTAATACCAAATATCAGTAAACTTTTGGTGAATTTTACTGTTTTAGCACTTATTAGTCATTTTTTGCAATGCGACAAAAGAGAGTGGCTTCCATTCTTTTTATAAAAAAACAAAAGAAAGAGAGAGTGGCCTTGTTATCTAAAGACAACACTTTGTACAAATGTTTTTTTTCAAAAATAGTGAAATTGCTTTTAGTTTATTAAACTATTCCATATGCATAAACAAATATTAGACTAAATCCATGTTTTTTCTTGCCATAGGTATTAAACCTGAGCAAGCACTCAAGTATCCAACCTAGGTCCCCAGAAAAATAATGTGCCGTTTGATAAGCAAACGGCTATATGTTTAAAGATGCGATTTCTCAAATGCCAATGTAAAAAGAAAGTGCTACAACCACAGAGCGTCCAGTACTAGAGAGACAACCAAGGACCAAAGCGAATCACAAACAAATAATAAAACTAATGAGTATCAAGGTGACAAACCGTCTGGCTTCTTCATCTCTTCGTTTTGCATCCATTTCTTTGCTTGGAGGATATGCTGGGAGACTCGATGGTTCACATGCATAAGGTTCAGTTGTAAAGAACTGCATAGATTGTAATAAGCAATTCTTTAGTAAAAGTGTAAAGCAATGCTACATAATTTCAACAAAGATGACAATAAACAGATCTACTTCACACATTATCCAGTGAGATATGCCATTCAAACCAAATGTATGCTATTGTAATTCGAAAATCAGACTTGCAGTTATAGAGGGCTACACATACTCACATATAGCCTAGATTGATAATATCTGGTAAGAAGATGCTTCCATGCTCTTTATAAATCGAAAAATCATACTTTATCAAGCAAATAGAAGGCCTAAATTGCAGCCACCTCTAAATAAGATACAATGGTCCAAATGAAATCACGAGCATCATAGTCATGTCATACTTCTTGGAAAATGCAATAGGATGCAGAAAATATACAGTGGTCATAATGCTTGCAAGTACATTATTGGATATTGGCTAAATCTACACTAATAGCTACCCAGAGCAAAATCTAGCCAAAGCACCATGTTCTCAAACCCCAATTGCAAACCAAGTTATTGAAAACATAAATCGTCTGCATCCAAGATTTTGTGAAAATATTGTGCTCATAAGAGGGCAATGACTTAGAGGCAAACACAGATTTCAGAACTTCAAACTGTTTAGTGAGACACCAAAGCCAACTTACATCACTTCTTAATGCAGAAGTCGCTGTTAAACGATCAGCTGGATCAATTGCGAGCAGTGTTTCAATCAATCGCAGTGCTGACTGTGGAAAATCTTTGTATGTCTCTGATATTCGCCTTTTGTATGGTTGTTGAGGCTTAAATATCGTTGCATGAGGCAGCTTGGATTTTTTCCAATATTCTTCTGTGGGGGAGCCGCACAACTTAAAAATTTTATGCAGCTGTTCCACCTAAAAGGGACAGATGATTATTAAAATAAATAAACATGGGAGAATAAATACAAGTGGATTCATTGGATTGGCTGGAATGAACAACATTACGCGCATGAACAGTGCAACGGGTCATATTAGATTCAGTTGTAGGATAATCTCAAGTACAAAGAAAAAGTATAGTACAAAATAAGGGCTCCTCTGAAACGCAGGATTGAAGAAACGAAGGAATAGGAAAGTCACAGGATTCCAAAACACAGGAATCAGATGAGAGAGATAGACTCAAAGGAAATTTTCCAAGAGGTTGGAGCTCTTGCTAACTTTCCTCCGAAATCTCCATAGGATTGTACATTCCATAGGAATTTCAAAGGAAAGGATAGGATTTAATCCTTTGTCTCAAAGGCCTTCCTAGGAATTTTTCCTATAGGATCAAAATCCTCCATATTTCCTATGTTTTTCCTACAAACCAAAGGGGGCCTAAAAGTGTAAATACGTTAAACATGTGGTACTACAGACATAAAGTTAGAACTTTTGGTAGAGCAATGTTTCCAGTTTCCAGTTTCCACATGAAAAGCTACTGATTTTACCAACCTCTATATTTACCTGAATTGAAACTAGTTTAGCATTCCAAGGCCTCTGACCAAATTGAATACTGTTTCAAGGCATTTCAAACTGATAATCAGACAATTCAGCATGCTATTGCTAACCTCAGTACGGCCTGGCATAATAGGCCTCCCAGCCAACAACTCGGCTAGAATACACCCCGCGCTCCACAGGTCCACGCCCACCCCATAATCCGTCGAGCCCAAAAGCAACTCCGGTGGGCGGTACCACAGTGTCACCACCCTGCTCGTCATCGGCTGATTCTTGTTAGGATCAAACAACGAAGCCAGACCGAAATCTGCTATCTTCAGCATGCCGTTGTTATCCAATAGCAGGTTCGACCCCTTGATGTCGCGGTGCAGCACTCCGTTGTTGTGGCAGTGCTCCAGCCCGGACAGCAACTGGCGCATATAGCACTTAACCTGCATGTCAGCATGTCATGGAGACCTCAATTAGACCATCAATTTTCATGACATCGCGCATTATGGTGCCGGAACATTAGGCTGCAAAAGGAGGGGGATCTTGATCTTGGGGAGACCTGTGGCTCGGTGAACTTGATATCGGGGCTGGCGGCGAGGCCGGCGAGGTCGTGCTCCATGTACTCGAAGACGAGGTAGAGGCTGCAGGACATGCGGGAGGTGACGAGGCCCTCGAGCTTGACGACGTTTGGGTGGTCGAGGCGGCGGAGGATGAGGATCTCGCGGGCCATGAAGCGGACGCTCTCGGGCTCCAGGTTGTCGAAGCGCACCTTCTTGAGCGCCACGATCTTGCCCGTCACCGTGTCCCGCGCCTTGTACACGTTGCTGTACGTGCCCTGCCCGATCTGCGCCAGCGAGAAGACGCGGAGCTCAGTTCCCCTCCCCAACAATGGCGCGCGGCGCACTCGCTAGCGCGCGCCGGGGGGGGGGGGGGGGGGGGGAGTACATACCTTGTCGATCTTCTCGAAGGAGTCGGCGCGGCGAGGGGTCCATCCGTCGATGGCCTCGCCGACGACGGCGGAGAGCCAGGCGGGCCAGCCGGCCGCCACCTGCTCCCCGCGCGCCCTGTTGGCGAAGCTTCCCCCGAGCCCCAGGCGGGCCGCCTCTGCGGCGGACCGCGACGACCGTGTGCGCCTCTCCCTCCTGGCCGGCTTCTTCTCCTCCTCCGCCGCCACCGGCTTCTCGTCGGCGGCGCACGGCTGATCGGGCGGCTTCTCGGGGGCGATGGGCGGCGGGTCGGGCTGCTGGGGGAAGTCGGGGGAGGGGGCGGAGACGGCGGAGGGGCGGCCGTGGACGCAGCCCATGGGAGTGGAGTCGGGGTCACCGGCGGCGGCGGCGGCGCATGCGGGGGAGCGCGAGGCGAGGCGAGGCGAGGCGAGTGGAGTGGAAGTAAAGCGGAGGAGTGAGGTGGGGAGGGGGACCGAGCTGGATGGCTGGGCTTTGACTCGCTTCGCTCTACGTGACTCTCTGCAGTCTGTGTCAGCTGTCCGTGTTGTGCTTGGAGGCTTTGGATGGGGATGCGTTTCCAGGTGAACAATTTGCATTTTCTGAGGGGCTAAAATTATACTCCTGTCTCAAAATAAATAAATAAATACATAAAATTCTGACAAAAATATAAGCGTAAAATAAAGGATTGCAAAACACAGAAATAATCGTTTAATTGAACCGTAGGAAAAATACATGAATCGAATAAAAAAGATAGCCTTAAAGGAATTTTTCCAAGAGGTTAAATCTTTTGCTAAATTTCTTTCAAAACCTATATACAATGAGTCATTCCATAAAAAATTTATAAAATTTAAAAAACTCCAATTCTTTGAATCATAGAGTTAAATAGAAAAGTTTTCTATAGAATTTCAGTCCTGCATAAATCCATTGATTCAAATGGACCGTAAGGGATTTTGGATGGATGTGACATATTCTAATATTAAAAATCTGAACAAGAAGTCTGACCAGATTTGTAATACTACGATGTGTCATATACATCAAAAAAAATTTTATATTTTAGGATGGAGGAAGTACTTCCTTGGTTTCTAAATAGGAGTGTGAGCATTTCTGATGTAATAGAAATATTTTCTCTTCTTTAACCAGAGGAGTAAAAGTAAAACATCAGTTTTTGGAAACCGCCTATGTAAAACATTGCTTCCTTTTAACTGGGTGTGCATAATTTTTCATTTTTGAACTTTTAATAGTGTGAAAAAGTTATATCTTTGGCAAAAATTAAATATATTTCAAAAAGTACTAAGGAAAGTTAGCAGGGAATTAATTTTATAAAATGAGGATAATTATCGGTGCTGTTTCTTTCCTCTGTATGCTTATTTGGGCTGGGCTCATGCTTATGCTTTGATGAGCTAGATATAAGCTTGTCGAGGCAGCAGACCAAACAAATTGATGCTACTAGCTTCCTACAACTGTTGAATTGAGCAGCCGTAGCCAGCTCATTCAAGCACATTGTATAAGCCATATTGAATAACTGAATTTTAAATTAATTTGCTGTGTTTTGCTTTTCGACTCTCAGATTAATTTTTAAACCACTAATAGCCTGCTTGGATGTTTGATAATTTTTTACATATGAAAATATTTTTCACTTGTATTTTTTGGGTAACGAAGAGAACTCTTAGATTACACCTGTATTCTTCTTCCATTAAATCATTGGAGCATACCACAATTCGAAGGTATCTCGGTAGACTGCGACAAGCTCAAGTCGTTAACGGCAATGGAACATATCGAAGCAGCGGTGTTAAGTTCATAGATTGAGACAATGGTAACTTCGAGCTAGCTTGGAATGGAGATAGGGGCGGTGATGGTGAATTGATGGCAGCATCAAGCCAGGTGTAGACGGCATGGAGTCACGTAGCTCGCCCTGGAGGGCTTGAGGAGGCGAACCTGACTATTCTAAAAAGTAAAAGGTGTTTATCTCCTGAGGCCACACTCTTTTTCTGTTGGAATAGGCCAAATTATCAAATAAATTTAGTGAATTACGTCCCATCCAAGTGCACTTTTAAGTCAACATGGAAATCTATTTAGGGGCATTTAGTTCCCACTAGTTTTTGGGTCGAATACATGGCTTTTAAGCAGCCCTTAAGAATAGAGGGTAAAGTCTTACTCTAAAATAACGGCTTCTTGAGAACAAAATAATTCTATATGGTTCAAATCCTATTAATTTTTGTCATACATGTCCATTTGAAACAAATGAATAGCCATGCCGAAATCCTATGAAATTGTTTATATTTCCACAAATCATAAAAATTTTAAAAGATTTAGAACATGAGATCCAATCTCTTGAAAAAATCCTCCAATTATGTCTACCTCTCTTTTAGGTGCATAGACGTATGTTTCTTATCCACGTGTTTTTAATCTTGTGTTCCGGAGGAACCCATATTTTTTATGCATCTTTGCGCATTCAGCTTTTGCACACAGCCTTAAAATATATTTTAACCATTTGCTTACTTCATCCGTTCTAAAATATACCAACAAATTTTTGTTCTGTCTATGGTTGACTTCCTTTTTCTGCTCTAATTTTTGCCTTTTGGGATATTGCATTTGTCATTCATGTGTACCACTAAACAAATCTGACCAGGGAAGGATCTAGTAAAAACTAACACGAGGGGTTGAACAAACTATATAAAACTAAAGCCTTCTGTTCTAATGAATGTATGACAGAAAATTTTAGTTAAGATTTAATGGGTTTTCCATGATTAGAACGTCAGTATTATGGGCTCGAGACCCCACCGCCCCATGGCAGATCCGCCACTGAATCTAACATGCCACGCTCCTGTAGCCGGTGTTTGAGAAAAGCAAGACCACGAACATGTTACCTACAATAGTAGTAGGGCGAGTTCTTTGTCACATGTCAGTAACTTAGACTTGTGCACTAGATTTTTTTTGCATTTTTGTCCTTTTGAAAAACTTATTTCACAAATAAACTTCTAGAAAAACATATTCCGGGAATAGTCCTTTTTGAGGTGCCAGAGTCTCTGGCGCCGTGCTTCAACATCACGCGCTAGCATTGGTGGCGCCGCCAAGATGCCACGGTTGCACCATACAGAGGACCGGTGCTGACGTGGCTGACGTGGCAGAAGGACGGTGCCAGGAGTGTTGGCGCCCTCCCCTCACCACGGCGCCAAGGGAACTGGTTCGCTCCCCCTGGGGGTGAGAAGGCCTTAACCCCCGTCGGCCCCACCCTCGTCCCATCCTCACCCATTCGCCCCCAAACTCCCAAGCCGAGCTGCTGTTCGATTTGGAGCGGTTTTTCACGGGATTTCTTGGGAAAATCGAAGAAAAAAGGTATACTCCTCCATTACCCTCTTTTTTTTTTAATCGGTGAAATTTATAGATCGAAGGGTAATCCTAGAACCATCTTTTTGTCAAATTTTTTGATTCGACCGTTCAAATTGGGGATTTGATGATTGTAGTGTTACAAGTGTGCAATGTGCTCATTGGTGCTATGATTTTTTTTGAGTATATACATGGTAATGATAAATTTTAGTTTGGATTTGAATGGATGGTCATATGAAAAAGTTGATGTCCCTGCCTCCTCTAACTGATTTTCAAACAATGGTCTCTTCTTCTGTCCTTGCCCATCCGACACTTCTCGTACCAACTCATTCTTCGATATTGATCTACTGGTTCCCTCATTGTCACAACGGGTCACTCCACCATGAGAAGAATACGTCACAAAATTCTTCTCCACATAATGATAACGGGGAGACTCATTTAGGTCCCAATTATTTAGGGTGCGTAACATCTTCGAAACAAACACCTCCAAAGATCTAAACTGAGAGTTTTTTTTACCAGATCAAAGTAAATTCCCCAATCCAATTGACCTAGCACCTTCAATATATACTTATGTCCTTTACCGACATCGTATCTCCCATAAATACCAATATCCACATTATCCTCGGTCCATTCAAGAACTTCTTTTACTCGCGATCTTAGTTCATCTAGGGTGGGACAGGTAGGAAATAAAATAGTCTTCAATGACATATCCTCAAACTCAACATGTGCACCAATATAAGATTCGATCACTCTATCACCATAGTAAACACGAACAAGTCTATCCATCTACACTGAAAAATATCATGTGACTTCACCTAAAAATCTTTTTTTTTCTGGAATACGCAGGAGAGCTGCGTATCATTGCATTAAGAAAAGAGATAAAAGGCTTAAATAGCCATACAAAAGCACACACACCCCACAAGTTTAACACTACACACACCTCAAAAAATTCTAGGATACATATGTGCCCGCTAAAAGTGTCAAAGGTCGACCACCCTTCCTAATGGACACTGCTAACCCCCTGGTCGAGCAGCGACCAGACCTCCAATGCCTTTGGCTCCTGCCAGCCTCCAGAGAGCAGCTTCCTCATGGGCGAGAAGAATCACCCTCTCGATCCTAGGAGAAGCACCATTAAACACAATAGCATTCCTCTCCTTCCATAGAATCCAAGCACCTAGCATAACCAGCGAATTAAAACCTCTTTTGGTTCCTTTGCCAAGCGCGCTACCCGCCTGTTGCCACCAGTCAAAGAACCCCGTTGAATAAGGCTGAGGTGCAATATTCGGAAGTCCAAAGCTGCGAAAAAGAATTTCACCTAAAAATCCATGATCAACCTTCCTAAACGTCATACAAACCGACCAATTTAAACTAATGCATTACTCAAATTTACGCAAAACTACCCTTAACCATAAATATTTAATTCACATCCAAAATACCAACTTCTCATACCACCCAACCTATTCTAACATGGGACCAAATTTGTCTATTTTTCATATAGCACATAGCTACAAAATTTGACCTACATCAATTTTTTCATACAACCATCCATTCAAGTCCAAACTAAAATTTATCATTACCACGTATATACTAAAAAAATCATAGCACCAACGAGCACACATGTAACACTACAATCATCAAATCCCCAATTTGAACGGTCAAAATCAAAAAATTTGGCAAAAAGATAATTCTAGGGTTATCTTTCAATCTACAAATTTCACCGATTAAAATGAAAAAAATAGGAGGTAATAGAGGAGTATACATTTCTCTTCGATTTTTCCAAAAAATCCCACGAAAAACGGTCCAAATCGAATGAATTTGAGGAGGAGAGATGAGAGGAGAGAGAGGAAGAAAGGCAGCAGCTCGGGCTCGGCTGAGAGTTTGGGTGCAAATGGGTGGGGATGGGGCAGGGGTGGGACCTGCGGGGGTTAAGGCCTTCTCATCCCCCGAGGGAGCCCGCCAGCGCCCTTGGCGCCGTGGTAGGGGGTGGCGCCAGCACTCCTGATGCCGTCCTTCCGCCACGTCAGTACCGGCCCTATGCGTGGTGCCACCGTTGCACCCTAGCGACGTCACCAATTTTGGCGCCATGATGTTGAAGCACTGCATTAGAGTCTCTGGCGTCTAAAAAAATCATTTTCGAAATAAGTTTTTCATGAAATATTTGTGAAATAAGTTTTCAAAAAGACCAAAATATAAAAAATCCAGGACTTGTGCATGAAGATGTTTCGAGGTATTTGTCGCTGAGAAACTTGTTCCTTCTGCTCCCTTTGAACACCAAGCTGTTCAGTTTCAGTCTAGTGCCACGATAGTATATGGCTGTCAGGCAAAGCAGTTACAAGTAAAGGCTGTCATTTTCATCATGCAGTTGCGTAGTTGCGTCAGACAAAAAAAGGCAGTGATTTTCATCATGCAGTGTACTTGTCTGCTTTTAACCAATAACATACTACGTATGTATGTAAAAGAAATCAGTTACTATTGAAACTTCATCGTTATTACGGTTACCATCCCAATTATTTGGTTTATTTATATGTTTATCTGAATCGTTTATTAGCAAATAAAATATCTTTTGTGAGTAAAATTTTTATATATGTGTTCTTAGCGACTCAAAAGCAATTGCTATAAAATAAACTATGATAAAAAAACAAAAAAAATCATATTCAAAATTAAGTTCTAAAATTCAAATTTTGATTTATAAGTATAAGCCAAACAATGAGACTGGTAAGTATCAAATCTACTTATTACTTCATTCTTTCCAAAATAAAGTAACCTAAGTTGATAGACTTCTAACATAACTAATAAATATCCCTCCTACCATAACAAATCTAAACAGGACATTGTACTATGAGTATGAGTTAGTTTGCTTTATTTTGGAAGGAGGGAGTAATAATTTTCTACGGACAGTGACAGTTCATGTCTGGGATGCTTAAAACTTGGACCTACTGTTGTACCCTAAAGCCTAAAAGGCAGTAGCTTTTTCTAACATTGTTGTACGGAGAGGGATTTCTGCACTACAGCACAAAGTTGTTATAGCTAAAAAAGGCAAAACGCAATCGAGTTCACTGATGCACGTTAATGATAAAGATTTAGTTAGTGGTGTGCTGATGTAATGCACATCAATGATAAGATTTAGTTAGTGGTGTACTGTATTTCCCTGGTTTTGTTCGGTTACATGCAACATGTGCTTAAGTTGCTGTCCTGCACAAGCACCCCAAGTTTCGACTCTTTTGAGATACAGGATTATGAAATAAAGAAAAACAAAAATAGAGTATCGTATTGGTCGAAGCCTATAGGAAAATTTGGTACTACCTTCATCTAAAAATATAAAAAAATTTATCTATGTAACTACATAAAAGAATCCCTTGTATTTTTGAATGAAGGTAATAAAATACTGGTTTAGCTACTTCATATAAAAATCATATAAATTTTGATTCAGACAATTGAATAGAATAGACAAATAGATAAGAGCAAGTCCAATAATAAGTATATAAAGTTAACTATTAAGTATACCCACATCAGTATTAAAGTTAACTAATAAGTATATATATAAATAGGTAGCAATTAGATCGAGGATTTTTTATAATTTGGTCCTTTACAAAAACTTATTTTATAAATAGACCTCTCAGAAAATTTATCTCAAGAAAAGTCCTTTTTTGATTGATAGAGTGACTGACGTCGTGGTTCAAGGGGACGGCGTCAGCATCCTTGGTGTCGTCCCCCTGCCACCGTGGCACACTCGACGCTGATGTGGCTGAAGAAGGGCGCCAACAATGCTGGTGTCGTCGTCCTCCCCAATATTTCTCTTTTCCCTCTAATGTAAAGGAGAAAGGTGTAACTTTTTTATTATTTATATTATTTATATTTTTTTCACATATAGGAGCACGCAGGAACCAACCACAAAAAATTTAAGCTCGAACGAATGAAATGTGGCCCGTAGAATTTTTCAAAGTTCTGTCGAAATGGGTCTCGAAGCTTCTCGCCTCAAAAACACAATCTTGCAAGCGAAATTTTGAGATTTTGATTTCGCTAAACCCGGCAAAGCTTCGTCCAATAGTAAGTATGTCTGATTCCGAATCCGTATGAAAAAGATATGCCTGTTTTATGTAAGGTCACTCGAGTTATGGTTGTTTTGACGGCAGACTCAAAAGCAATCGGATTCCAAGGAAGAAACAGATCTTGCACAAACGAAAAGAGATTTGGTGAGTGACAGCATTGATGGTGAGGGCGGCAATAGCGATGATGGCGGCAAGAACTCAAAACTCTAAACGACGGAACGCTAAGACAAACAACTCGACACAACGATGTAATAGAAAACTCAACAAGCCCTAACTGCAGTACTAGTAAAAGAAGGTCAAAGGTATGGACAACTAATCTATTTATTTTTTTTGCTTTTTTTTGGACTATAAGAAAAACAAAAACAGTGAAGAATATGATGGCGCCATGGTGGGGAGGGCGACGCCAGCACTGCTGGCATCCTCCTACTGCCATGTCAACGTCGGGCCGCCGGGTTTGTCACGGTGACAGGGTGACGACGCCAGGGATGTTGGCGCCGTCCTGTTGAATCATGGCGCTAACCACTCCGGCGTCCCAAAAAGAACAATTCCTGAAATAAACTTTTTCAGGAGTCTATTTGTAAAATAAGTTTTTTTTTAAGTTATAAAAAATTCAGCTATTATATCACCTACACACAGATTCGTATGCGTTCATTCTTGATTTTTTTTAATCTGTTATTTTTCCAGTCATGTTCATCCGTCTTCTTGAGAAGGAAGCAGTCCACTAAGGCCGTTCATAATGTGCCCATGTGGCGTTCGGCCTGAGCAGAGAGAACTAAATATTCGGTGCCACATCCTCCACCAGCGACGTCTTGCGAAGACCGCGTAGCCAAATTATGTCACCGGTTCCTCGTCAGATTTTGCAAGTATGGCCCACACTAGTGCTCCACGCCGCCAGGGAGCGGAGAGAGAGAAGAGGAGAGGGATGTGTTGTCGTCCCCGTGCTCCACACCGCCGAGCTCGTCACCCAGGGAAGGAGGGCGGTCGGGCATCGTCCTCACCGGAGAAGCTCGCCGGCTCGATGGAGAGGCGAGGAAGACGAGGACGGCTGTCGTCGAGCCGCACCCTGACGAGGAAGCCACAGCCACGCCCGTCGGATCTAAAGAGCTCAGCCGCGCCGTTGAGCTTACCGTCCTCGCGCTGCGCCCCAACTCCGCCCGACGGTGCTGCCGCCCATTGCTTTGGCCGGCGCTGCCGTCGCTCCGCCCATCGCCGTCGCCGCCCAAGGCAAGATCCGGCTAGATCTGGCCGTCCCAACGCCTCTTCGCCCGGTGCAGCCAATGTTTGGACCGCCCTGTCGCCGCCGCCGCCGCCCCGCCGCTTCGGCCCCCTCTCCGCCATGGTGAAAGAAGGGGAGAAGAGGGAGGCGATGGAGAGAGAGAGGCGTTGCTCGGCCTTGCTTCCAACGCCAGGAGAGATAGGAGAAGGAAAGTGAGGGGGAGAGAGATTGGTGAGACCCATCATAAAGTATTTGCGCTGTAAAGCTTGTAGCCAACACTGTTCTTAGGTCTAGGTGGCAGTGAGGCGCGGCAAATTCGTTCAGCGCACTGCTACTGTCCTGAGAGCCCAATGAAAACTGCTGCTGCTAGTCTTGCCTAGTGCTGCTACTAGTCTTGCTTTCTACTGATTTTTATTAACCAGAATGCATGCAGTATCTCCGACTAAAACGCTCTATTGTATTTGTACCTCAAAGAGGAGAGATCTTGCATTGGACTTCCCAAAGGAATTGTAAACAATGAGCTTTGATCAAATGTTTGAAATACTTCAAAAAGTGGATGAATATGGGAGAAATTTTGAAACACATTCCTATAATCCAACGAACTTCATAGAAATATATTCTATAGGATTTCAATCCTTTAAAATTCCTATAAAATTCCATGGTCCAAAGTTGCATCATGCATACACAGTACTACCTTGGCCAGCAATCTACAGTCTTAACACCGTCATACAGGAAATACCAAAGACCACTTCAAATTCAGAAGAACATGAACTTTCACTGTAGGGAAGTAAGATCCTGAAAGACTACAGCCATTACATGAACAAGACCCGCCCCGCCAAAAGGATAAAAAATTTCAGTTCACATAGAACGAGCAAGCAGGACATGTTTCCTAATTCCAAAATTTAGTACTAGGTGCTTCAATACAGTTCCACTAGTAAA
This sequence comes from Oryza officinalis, assembly GCA_008326285.1. Classification (NCBI taxonomy): domain Eukaryota; kingdom Viridiplantae; phylum Streptophyta; class Magnoliopsida; order Poales; family Poaceae; genus Oryza; species Oryza officinalis. The sequence goes on along the minus strand of BDMV01000003.1, from coordinate 22,926,383 downwards.
CAAGTCTCAAGTCTCAACAGTTGTGCCTATACTACGGCTAACCGGCATGGAACAGACCGGCATGTTCCATTTTACATAACAGCGAGTTTTCAACCCAATGCTACCCAAGATAACATGTCCTTCTCCGGTGTATCCCTCATTCATCACCATGCTTTTTCTTCTTTTTCTTTTTGTCTTTCTTACCGGACGCTTCGGTTTCCATGGCAACATCCTCAGCATCTTGTGAGTCAGATTTCTTCTTTTTCTTCTTCTCCTTCTTCTCACCTTCAGCAGTGGCTACAGGTGGCTCCTCGTTCTCCTTGGACTTCTTTTTCTTTTTCTTGCCGCCATCACCATCGGCCACAGGAGAATCCTCGCTCTCTTTGGACTTCTTTTTCTTCTTTTTCTTCTGACCCTCTTGGTCACCATCTTGAACGGTTTCCTCTGCAGGTGCAGGCTCTGCCTCTTGATGTTTCCTCTTCTTTGAAGCACCTTCAGGCTTCTTTGGTGTTTCTTCAGTGGACTGTCCAAGTACCAGATCAGCCGCAGGGTTGTACGTCTGACAAATTCAAGTGCAAAACATCAAGTTGAGATGAATTCTGAATTACATATACTTACATAAGTAAAGAAGTGCCTACCAACCAAATAACAACAGATATTGCCGAAGTAAAAGTAAGCAAAATATACAAGACAGCTTTACAGTGACCGGACAAAACGTTAGGTGCAAAGCAGTCTTGAAAACTATTTTTCTTGAAGAGTACCCAAGATTAACAGAAATCATTAAGCTTCCTCAATACATTTTCAAGAGAAAAATCAATATACTACCTACCTTGGCAGGAGTGATTAAAGCCCCAGCACCCTTCTTCCGGTCCTTTTCATACACTTCTATCTTGGGCTTTCCCTTAGTGGAACCTGCAGACCTGCCAAGTTCTTTACCCTCAAGAACCCGAAGCCGTGTCTCAAGCTGCCCAAATGGATCACATGTCAAACCAAGGAATCAGACAATATTATGGATAAAGAAAAGGTATTTGAAAAGGTATTTCCAGAAAGTACACACCTTGACTCGACTCTCAAGACCAATGGAGTTATCTTCACCATCACCAAGGGCATCATACCGAATGGCAAGAGCAGTTTTTGCAGCAAGAGAACGAGAAATCTTCCCCTTGTGCTTTGGAGCTGCTTGACCAATTAAGGATGCATGGTAGATGAGACCATACTTTGGCGTAGCATGCTTTGTCTTTAGAGCTCTGAACAAAGCCTGGAGGGAAAGACTAGTGTTACTTTTTATTTTTGTGAGTAACAAATTATAATACATCGCAAAAAGCTACTCCCTACATCCCTAAATATAGCAACCTAGTACATGATGGGACACATCCTAGTACTACGAACCTAGTACAGGATGTGTGAAACATACTATTTCCCACACATAGACTGAAATATAAGATCAAACAAAATAAAATCACAAACACTTATCAAGCATCTTTTCCCCATGTTTCTAGAGAACAAACCCACAAGTCCATGTACCTATTTTGCATCAAGTAATCTGAGTGGAAAATGATTCAATCTTTCAAGAATAACAAATAGCAACTGACCTTCTCTGCACCAAGTATCTGAATTGTGCTGCCAGGCTGCTTGGCCAGATTTACCAAACTGCCACCGTGTGCAATAAGTCGAGCACCAACCAATTCGCCCACAAGGGCAGTCAAATTTGGTGCGATAGTGTTCATCCTGCTTCTCAGATAATCAAACAGCTGGGCTCTGTACTCAGAAAGAGCCAACACCTGATCACACAGCTCCCTGATGTTTAGCAGGTCAAGTTCACTAACTTCTGTTCCCATTGATATTACTGCCGCCTCTTTTAACTGTGCTTCAACCTCATCATCTGAAAGTATCTGAAAATAGCATTTGCTTCTTAATAAAGAACCAGTTTGTGGTGCACAGTCACGGCCGTTACATTCAGATCAGATATGTCCAGAATTTACCTCAGAGAAATCAAGGCCTTCTGCGTTAGTCCGATCACCCATCATCTTCACAACTTTTGCATACTGTATGTTATCAGCTACAATTTTAGTGAGCTCTGGGAAGTGCCACCCATACCATTCACGAACCCTCATGGCATAAGTGTTAAGTTCCTTGTCAAGATCATCCAATAAGCCAATGGCCTGAATGATCATAGTATCAACCTGTATAACCAGAAACAATATAGTGTTCACCTCAGTTACCATCTCATGAAGGGGTAATGTACAAATAAAAATAGTAAGACCTCTTGTATATATAACCATTTGATGCTGAACTAAATCATTGCAGGTGGGAGTTAGTTATAACGTTAACAGAAGCATAACAATAACAAATTTAGCATGAAAGCTAACAAAAGGAAAATGATTGAATCATATTAAGCTGAATTTAGTACCGAATTGTTCAATTAAAAGGAATGGTAGGGTAAATAAAAGCTCACCTTTTCAGGACTGAACTTCAGCTTATATCTAGACAAGCTGTGGGACAACCCAAGGCTCATTGGACCAAGGTCTTGTGCACCCAAACCAGATATAAGTTCGGTGAGCTGGTTTCTTAACCCTCTCATGAGCTCCATCACAGCACTGTTATGAAGGCAGTCAATTTTCTGCAAAAGCATGTCAAATTATATGCATGATTGGTTGTTCTACATAAACAAAACAACCAAGGAGCCTAACTAACCAGCTTCTCCTTTATAGCATTTCCAAGTTTAGAGTCAGCCACAGCTAATGTTTCACCCTCACAGTGCTTCTGCAAGAACTTGCGCAAACCCTTGGTAGGCTTGCTGTCAATAATGAGGGTTGCAGCAGAAAGGGCATCAGATGTGTTCTCAAACTTGTTGAAAGCCTTCAGCTCAACCACCTAATATAGTTAATTTGTTTGGTCAGGAAAGAAAATCAACTGAAAAGAACAAAATAAATAGCACTAATAGGAAGAAATGGAGAGACTCATTGCAATTCGCAGTAAAGTAACAACTTCTGTACATGACAATGTTCTTCACACAATGTCATAAACTCAATGTGCACAGCAATGGTCAACACAAATTTATTTGTCAAATCAATCTATAGGCATCATACGGACAGAATATGTGTACAATAGGAGGCTAAACTAACCTCCCCTGATAACAATAACACATTAGAAACGAAATTGCAGTTCAGAACATGATAGGATTAGTCAGTTTTTTTGTTTCTCGAAAACCACTTTGCATCTATCAAAATCATATCCCCAACTAGCAAGGCAAAATCGGCTAAGCTAAAACATACCTACAGAAGCCATGGGTCCTTGCTTATTTAACTCCATTGATATGTGATAAATCATGTATTGACGCTATTAAAGAAAAATGAGAGAATATGTTGTTCCGTAAGGAAGAAAAGCACAAACCTTTCTCGCCGAGTCAGACGTCGTGAACTCCTTCCATAAATCCTAAAAAAAGCAACAACACAAATGCGTAGCACGATTAGCCAACTCCATTGAACACTCCATAGAAAAGCAAACCAAGAGCTGAGGCGGCGGCGGCGGCGGCGGAAGACTCACCTCGACCTTGTCGAGCTTGCCCTCGTCGAGCACCTTGAATAGGGCGAACCCCGCGGGCGTCTCGAACAGCACCAGCATCTCTCACCGCCGGTGTCCCGCAACTACCAGAGAACCCCAAATCAAAACCCCAAGCTCAAACCATTCGGGTCAAACCGAGCAGCAGCAGCAGCAGCAGCTAGGGGACACGCACCCAAAACAAGAAAGAAGAAATGGCGCAAACCTTGGGTCGATTCGATTCGACGATGGGAGAGGAAGCGCGAGGCGTACGTCCTCGTCTGCGGCGAGATGGGGGAGATGGGGATGGAGAGGAGATGGCGCCGCCGCCGCCGCCGCCGCCGCCGCGAGGGTTTAGTGCGAGGTGTTCGGCTGCGGCGAGACCGGGGGAGAAAGGGAGGAGGTGCCGGCGCCGCAAGGGTTTTAGGGCTTGGGCTTTGGGGGAATTTATAGTGGGGAGCGGATGAGAATTGCGGGCCCATCTCACCGTTAGTTTGGTGGAGTGGAGATTCTCAGCCGTTGGATGGCTTTTTGGGGTCGCAGTCGTCTGATTATGAAACATTGTGTGCACGGGTTTTTGCCAAAACCAGAGGACTTTATGATAAAAAAGAAACCAGAGGACTTCACAGTTTATTATACACTAGTGGTTGTACAAATGTACATGCACAAGACATGGATGTACTACGTAAACATATTAAAGTAAAATGTGTTGTTGATATACATATTTTGTATAATGGGTCTTTTTAGGCTGAGTTCGACACTACCATTTCTCAACTTTACCTCTTTTTTTGTGCATGCTTTGCTAAACGGTGTGTTTTTTTAAAAAAATTTATAGAAAAATTGCTTTAAAATATCATATTAATCTATTTTTAAGGTTTTTAAGCTAACACTTAATTAATCACATGCTAATTAGCTACATCATTTTTCAGGCAGGAAGAAGAAGTTCACAACTCCCGAAAGCACCCATAATCTAGTATACATAATTTTTGTGTGTGGTTTTTGCTAAGACTTTCTTCACACCGGAAATTTATGTTTTCACATAAAATCTTTGAAAGCTACTCATATATTTTCTTTCGATAGATACCTACAGATAGCTTGTTCACCAGTAGAGAAGTGAACTTTGGACAACCGAGATAAGGAAACCGAGACTAAAGTTTTTGATCTTTAGTACTGGTTGAAAGAATCGGTGCTAAAGATGCATATTAAGTCAAAAAATATGTGAGATGTGGGATTCAAACTCAAGATCTCTTACCTCATGTCACGCCCCAAACTAGCCCCGAACGGAAGCTAGAGTAAGGCGATCCAAATTAACCCGTAAATCTGTACCAGTCCCAAGAAACAGTGCTGGTACAACAGGAAGAATGAATATCACAGCGACAAAGGTCTCTTTATTAAGAGTAGAGTTACAACCAAGGTTGGAACTGCGGACAGACCTTGAGTTCGCAACTGCATTACAAAAAGGCGGAAGCGGAGACTAGCCCAAAGCCACAAGCATGACTTGGGGACTAAGCCGAAACCCTACTGCAGCTCGTAGTCCGCTTACTCCTGGAAGAACTCCTCATCAGCAGGGTCCATCTCTTCATCTTCGAGAACTGGGGGGGTTATTTATGTAGAGCAAGGGTGAGTACAGGAGTACTCAACAAGCCAAGAGAAATTAAGTGTTTAATGCAAGCTTCAAGGGAGAACCAGTTATTTTCGCGTTCGATTTTAGTTTAAGACCTTCGAAAGCAACTAAGTGAGTGCTTCTCAACGACACGGACGAGAAAGTGCATCTCATCCGACCGGAGTAGTGAAATGTATGGATTGATTTTGTCTGCACGAATGGCTCCCTGCCAATCGTTTTCTGAATCCGGCTGTTCCCGACAGCCTCAAGCCAAGCACTGAAAGGATTTCCTTACACCCACAGCAGTTCACAAAGTAGTAGTCAACAAAGCTATGCTAAGGAATCACCTCACATCCGCCCATGACCGTGGGCACGGCTATTCGAACAGTTTGTTAACCTCTGCAGAAGGGGTACACTTTACCCACACGATGTTACTAACCCGAGTCACCTAGCCCGTGTAACGCAGCCACGTCTGGCGACTTTGAGGTTTTCATGACAAGACATTTCGAAAGCTGACTCAGGGTCATCTTATGCCAACGGGAGGGGTCCCACAGACCAACACCAGGTTAGGTCCCAGACCATACTGTGCCAGGAAGCCTAGGGGTCCTCCCCGACACCACCCCGACGAATCCACTTGTCCCTTGGCATCAAGATTTCCCTGGCCTAGCTAGTTACTCAGCCAGGGGTATCCCATTCACCCATGTGGTCGCACTTTATATGCTCGGATGTAATTCCCAAAGAATCGGTCCTTAAGACGAGAACGGAAAAACCGTACCTCCAGTACGTCTCCCGCACCGCGAGTTTTGGAAACTCATTTTATTTGCAAGGCACCGACCCAAGTGTCGAGTTTTCCAAGGATTTTGTAAACCCAAGTTTTACCCAGTTGATCATTTTAAATTTGAAGGGAGCCTTGATATTCATACACGGGGTACGAATACCGAGACTTAACCTCAAGGGCGACAAGGGGTGTTAGATCATTCAATAATTAAGGAAGTCAAATGCAGCAAGTGGGTAGGGCTTGCCGGCTTGTTGGCGCAGAATTTCGACCCGTCCAGCAACCAAACGGGTTCCGCGTTACCACGGCGGCCTGGGAGATCTGCTTAGCTCCAGTGCAGGTCCAAATGGCTTGCCTAGTCGTGAATAGAGCGTGCCAGTTGATTTGATCTGCAATCAACAAGAAACAAGTAAACCAAGTCAGAAAACAATGGCCGATCGGTCGACAGACCGATGACACATTGTCATAGCCCAGCCGATAGGGCAAAGCTACATCGGCTCACTTAGAAAACGAATATGATATGATTCTAATCTTATCGGCCTTCATTGACATGTAGATCTTAACTAATAATATCAGCCGATAAGAATAATAAAGGTAACTACACCAGCTAGTACTCTAGTGCAACCTTATACGAGCCAATCGGCCAATATAAATGTATCAACCATAAAGATATCTTAAGATTACTTCATGATCAAAACATTTATACTTATCAATCTGCACATATAAGTGGCAAACATATGCAAGTAATATAAAGCAATCACATATGTTAGGTAAGACCGGCTAAAACCCCGGTACTATCCTTAATTACAATCGAAAACAGGCTTTGCGTTAGATCTCAAAACAGGACTAAGGTCGATAGCAACTCAAAGTGTGACCTGAGACTTAACGCAAAGAAAATCAAGTCGTCGATTGCTTTTGGGGATGACAGATGCATTGAATAATCTAGACAAGCATGCAAATTAAACCATCGCCGGCAGTAAACCCTAAAGCGAGTAAACCGCTGGCAAGGCTTAATCGAGACACCTGTCAAAACTATCCAAAACATGATAATCGACGATCACATCATCGAGGCTTAACGTGTCTAAAGCGACACGCTAGCCCCGACGATGCAGATCGTCGGGGACGAGTTCTTACCTCTGCTCCGAGGAAGCAAGAACTCGTCGAAGAAGACCTCTTGCGAGGGTTGGCGATGCGCCGAAAGTAGATTGAACTGGTTTTTGTGTGATTGATTCGAGAGAGCTTACATGTACAAACTATCGGGATATTTATACCCGAGGTTACAACAGAACCCTTGTAGGGCACGATCTTATCTACAACTAACAAACAAGTCCTTGCGGCAGACTTAAGCCACAGATTAGATCTACACTACTTAATTTACAAGATACAATTGCCTAAAACCGAGCTTTATCTCTATTTGGCAACTTCCTTGAAGCTTATTTCGAGCCCAGACCAAGCCCACGTTGACACTGTCAACTCACAACCCG